>VYXH01011837.1:59787-111178 GCA_013397275.1 Burhinus bistriatus | reverse complement strand
CGCTCAACCCTGTGTTCTAAAAAAAAAAAAAAAACAAAAAAAAGAAAAATATCTACTTGTCTCAAAATACACTTCTCTAGGAAAGGTTCCCTTTTCTTAAGGCAGAGACTGATAGGACAGCTGGATAAACTCTTTGCTGTGAGAATCTGATGATCACGGAGGATCAGACTAGGTCTGCTCATTGGCTATTACAGAAGAAAAGACAATGTAAGCGCTCTTCCAGATCTCACATCTGGAGAGCACATCAGTCAGTGCAGAGATGTGCTTTTTAATAAGGTGGTAAAACAACAGATGTCTTTATAATAGGAAGAGCTGAACAGCACAGTTGTAGTCTCTCCTGTTCTTGGAATTTATTTGGCATATTACTCTTTGTATATTCTACCAGTCTCTAAAAAATTCATCAAGTTCCTTGTCAAAATCAAAACTTCTATAGAAATCCATTATTTAATAGGCTTTTTGCAACTAGCTTCCTATGGAGTATTTTAATTTTTATCACTTACTTTTATCATTTGTCTGTTTTGTTTTCAATAGTGAGGACATTTTTATTGTTATTTTTAGCTTCATCTGTGCCAAATTCTAGTTAACATCTTATGCTGTCTTATTCTTTTACATATACCCTGTAGAACATCCATTATCTGACAGCACAAGATGATTGCTTATTTGGTTAATTTCAAAGTCATTCCCATCACTTTCAAAACTATGTGAAGAAAAATCTCTCTATTCTGTCTCCAGCAACATAAAGCACAAACTCTATTATCCCTTACTTCTTGCACTTACCATGCAGCTATATTACTATTGAGAAAAGCAAGACAAGAATTGGCATAACTATCCTGTTGAGAAGTTTACACTCTATTTAATGTAGTCCATAGGTGACTATCACTCTTATTTATACAGCACTAAATGGTACTTGGGGTTTTAGAGACTGCAAGAAGACACAAATTCACCTGGGAGAATGTAGGAACTCAAAGGAGAAAGAAAGTCAAAAGGACAAAGAATGGGATGCAATGCAGGAGTAGAAGGGATCCCCTGAATCATCAGGTGAGGTCCTCAGCTGCAGGAGGAAAATCCGTCACAAAACAATGTTCATTAACTGGACAGGCTGTGCCTTCTTGTTGCAGTTCCCTTCTGCTGCTGAAAGACTGTCTCAGAATCTTGTTCCTCAAGTACTTAGAAACCAGCTTCTATTTGCCACTCTAAAGGTGAATAAGGACAGCCATCCTCATTATTTGTTGTCAACGGTTGATTTTTAACATATATGTTGTGAGTAGGTAGAGTTTAGTACTGTTCCTAGGCTTTCCTGGAAAACACTCTCGTATGTCCTACAAACGTAGGAACACTGTAAAGGAGAAAGATGGCAGTGGCATATGGACACACATGAGGATGTGGAGCCTAAGAGGGAAGGGGTTTCAGGCAGGCAAAAGAAAGGGTGTTGTTCTTGGGAATCCTCCAAGGAAACTGGACTCCTTGGGAGAAGAGAGAGGGTCATGGACTAACCTGGGCCCAAGCGAAGGGGGCTTGACCATATAGTGCAGAAGCATTTGGAGGCGAGAGTATAAGGGCACAGGAAAGTAAAGGTGGGGAGTCCAAGACAGGGGGACTGAGAAAGGGAGGGGAACTTGTGTGTGTCCACGGGGAGTGTCCCTGAATCCTGCTGTTACACACACCCTGCCCCACTCTTATTGCTGGGCAGTCTCTTCTCCAACCTCATCCTTTGCTCTTGTGAATGCTGTGATCCTAAGCAAAGGATTTCTTGCATATTTGGTTTTTTTTTACATGGATCTATGTAAAAAATAGATGGACCTGGAGCTGTATAAGGGCTTTATAAACTCTCATGTTAGTAAGATGATTGATTCATAAGACTGAGAATGCTAAAATATAGACAAGTATAGACTGAGAAGAATAATTTTTACTCAACAATAGCTGTTGACTATGTACAGCTAAGTGTAAAGAGAACATTTTTGTGTGTATGCAAGTCTCACTCTTTTCAAAGAAATGCATGTCTGAGAATGTTAAAATCCTGTAATGCTGGGATTTCAGCTTCTGTATAACCTAGAAACTTCCATAAAAAACCTAAATATAGAAACTGTGTAGCTCTCATTCCCATTGATTAAGACCTTAAAATTCCAGTTCTGTTTTTGAACATGGTTAAATCACTCAGGCATTTTTATCACAAAGTTCCTTTCTAAACTATAACATATGTTCAGTTTACAACTCTGGAAGGTGCACATATTCACATTACCACCTGCACTGGATTTAGATATAAATATTTATTACAATTCAATCTCCACTCAGAGCATCACTCACAAAACTGCAGATGAAGAAAAGCCAAGATGACAGAACACAGATGAATGCTAATACATTTGAACTTTTGCTAGCAGTAGTCAGCTTTGATATTAACACAGTCCCTTCTTTTGTCATGCTCAGTATATTGAAAAGTTATTTTAACTGCCTAAGTGTAATAACATCACCAGTCATAATCCACTCCAGAATCTGAGAAAAGTCATTGACTTTTTCCCCCCTCAGTCATCTTCATCATCTGCCTAGACTGAGCAAGACAAAATTATTTTCACTTACCAGGGATTTCATAAATCACTGATGCCATGATAATTGCCAAGTACCACAAGAGTTCTGCTGGTATTTAAGGAAGTTTAGCTTCAAATTCATGCCATTGATGAATGAAAAAGAAGTTTTCAGAGACTATTTTTATGCATTTTTCATCAGACCATTGTCATATCATGTTGACCACAAAAGAATAAACATGATTTAAGTAATACCCTTTATATCACTGAATGCACTGATTATAAGTTGGTATTAAGGTGAGTGTATGGGGAAAATTTAAGAGTATTTAACAATCAGATTGTAATAAATTCTGCACACCTGCTCTGTTATGACTCTGCCCAATCTGGTTTCCTATTTATTACTACTAAGACAATGATGTTTATTACAACTCCTTTTACATTTAGAGCTTGCCAATTTTCTTGCTAACTAGTCTGGAGATCCCTGAGAAATTCCATCCATCTTTTTCACAACTTGCTGAACGTTACTGAAGCAAATACACATTGCAAAAAATATAGAATACATTCACCACCATGTCCTTGAACTTTCATATGGTCATCACATCTTTGGTATTATATCATTCAGCATATATGAGATTTAGGGGTTTTTTTCTGTCAAGAGTTCTCAGGATATGGCTCTAGTCTCCCAAATTGCATGAAATTTTGGGGTGGCAAAATACCATTTAAAGCAAGCATGTTAAATTAAAAAAAAAAAAATCAACATGTAAAACCCAGTATTTTGAAACAAAAAAGAATCATATATAAGTGGACAAAGAAAAATATTTCAAATGTCACAGTACTTAATTAGTTTATTAATGAAAGTACCCTGTCCTCAATGTATAAAGTGCACTTTAACTTGAGAAGGCCAAAACTGTGAGTAGCCAGGTGCATCACACCATGAGTGTGCAATAAATCACCATAAAGATTAACACCTAGCAAAGTCCATCAGTTATTCATTCAGATACTACGTGTTAGCAGAGCACTTCACGAGTGAGTCAGTTAGAAGTCATGGTACTGTAAAAAGATCAAATAAATCTGCAGTCTTTGAGTAAAATATAATCAATTTTATTAAAAAATAAGCCTTGATCAGTCACAATCAAGATTAATCAGGTAATTGTACAGGAGAAGATACCAACTAAGGAATCATAATTTAACAACAAAATTTAGGGGAAGAAGAAAGAGGTATATCTACTGTTTTTTTCTACAGTATGTAGACAATAGCATTACTGCCATGACTTAAATTAGCAAATTTGTTCCCAGGATACAGAAAGATAATCAACAAGTATTTGACTGAATGGAACAATAACTTAAAACTTATTTGGTTAGCTTATGCACTTATCAACTGCGTTGTCTTAAAAAGTAGTTTTGTCTGCAAAAAACATCCAGTAAAAATGTGAAGTGATATCATTTGTTCTAATTCCAAATGTATAGTAAGTACTTTGAAATTATAAAGACCTAGTTCTAGACTTAAAACAGAAGAAAACAAATAAACAGAAACATTTGGATGGGCAAAACTGCAGCAGTGTTAGTCAATTAAATGGTTCTGGGATGCTGGCAAACCCTGGAGACCAGCTAGCATGTGCCTGCACATACGTTCATACATTAAACTCTCATTGTTTAGACCAAGGTGGCCATATCCAAAATGACTCTTCAGATTAGATCCTAGCTTTTGATATATTCTGAGTTAATGCTAAGGACTGTGCAGGAGACAAGTTGTTCTGGGCCAAAACCATTTTCTGGGATTTTAGCTACAACAGCGCAGTGGTATAAGCCATCTTGTCTGGGAATGGTCTCTTTTAGCCCTTAAGAAACAGATGACTTCTCTGAGGTCTGTGTGTAGTTCTCAGGGATGCCCTTTTTCACTTTGTGACCCCAGTAAAAGCACTAGAGAGAGGGTCATCTCACTTAGCTTTAGACCCCAACTGTAGCCTAATTGCCTCTGCTCCTGTAGTAAAGTGATGCCTTAGGGAAGCAAGTCATCTCATCCCAACACAAGTGGGATGAATTTCAGTAGGTTACTTATCTATACTCATTATCTATAGAGAAACAGAAGACAATTGGCTTAGGCTAGATGTATAACCTTTAGAAGACTGCAGTTAGGTGGAAATATATTCCACCTGTAGTCTCATTTACCTAAATGCTAATAATGAGGTAAACACAGGGAGATCTGTGACAGCAGATATTGTATGAATATATGGCATAAATATGACCCTATGTTACATATACAGAAGAAGTTTCAAGACACTGAAGGGGCTTATAATACACAACACTAAGTATTATAGAAAACTGTGGACAAACTGACTCATGGGCCAAGTTGAAGCTCTGTAACTGCTGTTATGTGAACCAGCCTATCTAGTCACTTGTATTTTGTAAGTTTATTGTCATCTGTTCTTGAAAGGATTTGAAAATAGACAGTGAACAATACCAGATGCAAACAAATTTATAGTAGGAAAATGCAAGATCTCACTTTTCCTGTGCGGAAGTGCAGAAGAGCCATTTATTAAAAGCATCATATTACAGGGTTGCTTGCAATAGGAAGGGGCTTGGATTTCATGATCCAGCAGGTCTCCTTTATTCATATGTTCCTAACAACTAAGATTTTATGTAGACAGAGTTCTGTATCTTCTCTCCTTTCCTTCTGCCCCTGGATGTAACTATTTCAATATTAATATTTGATTATGCACAGAAATTGTCTATATTGATTTCATTTTAGGTCCTCATCAGAACTAACAACCAGATAAATATGAGTGAATTATATGATCAGTCTACACTTCATGAGTTTAAAATAAAATTAAAAGTAAACGAGCAATGTTATTGAATTAAATGCAGGTGTTCAAGAGCAGTCTGTCAGATATTATATGTGCTTGTAATGATGAAGACAGGTGTAGTTTGATAATAACTTGGTGATTAATTAACAGGGTTTGGGGTTTTTTAATGAGTGGAATAGTATGAAACTGGTAGCAGTTACTAACCAAGATAAAAATAGCTTTTTCATCAGTGAGTTTTTTCAGTACTCACAATTCCCGGGTCTTTAAAGAAAGTTAGCCGCTTTTGCCTTAGCTGTGTTTGTGTTAAACCCATTATGGCCTAGTATTCCTCACTTAGGTCCTTCTGCTCAGTCTTTTGTGAGCAAGAGTGACTTTTGTGGGACCCTGTGGCAGAAATCTACACTGTCTTCCAAAAAAATACCCTGAATTGTCCTCTGGATCAAACGTGCTCTCCATACATGCTTTGAACATGATGGCAGAGGTAGAAGAACTTTATTCTTTCATACCTCATGTGCCCAGGGACATTCAGTGACAGCTTGCTGACTCTACAGATTTTTTCCTGCATTTCTTCCGCCTGCGGTACTCACACAACCTGGTGCTCCCATCAGTCAGCTGCCCCTGTGACTGACACTGCTGCACAAGCTGTGAGATATTCAGAGTGCCCGGGTGCATGTGTACTTGCTGGCGAGGAGCATCCCGGGAGCTGCCGCATGGCGAGCAGTTCCCAGATGCAGCCTACCTCCCTCAAAGTGCCTGCGGTGTCATGCTGCACTGGGAGTGTAAGTGCCCACTGCTCCACACAGTGTTTGCTGCAGTTGTTTGTTCCCTCCAAGGGTCAGGACAGCAGCCTTAGTGTTTCTTCAGTATCGGGCTGTTGGGATTTTTTGTGATTTTAGTGACGAAGTGTAAAATCTGGGCTTTACACTTGGTCTAGTGTTCAGTTTAATCCCAAGAGAAAACCATCCCACACTTCATGTGAGACAACATCAGCCACGGTAATGGGAACAGGTTTCTGTGGTGATTTCAAAGTAGGAAGATTTTTTTTTCTTTAATCTGAAATGCAAATGTTATATAAAATATCTGAGGCTGCTGAGCTTTCTGGGCGACATTCCCAGTCATTTGCAGCAAACAGTCCACCTCCTGGAAGGCAAAAAGCAACAAAACTCCCACCCAGTAGGGGTGGTAATGATGAGTTACTATCTGCCACTATTGCTCACTATCATCAAGGAAATCACAAAGCAGGGCCCATAAGCTATTTAACAAATAATTAAAATTGCTGGAAATATGCCATTGTTAAGACAAAAACTGATAATTCAGACAAACTCTCAAAGGTCTTACAACCCCCGGAGTATTGCTTAGTATGGTAAATAATTACCATCAAATATAAGCCCTGCTGCATGGCAAAAACAAATGGAGTGTAATAACACTGAAGGCAAAATAATATGTTTGTATTTCTTTTTTCTTGACAGGTGCAACATTATTTTGCAAAGCTGAAAGCTAGGTGTACAGAGCAGCTAAAAATTTTTAAAAGATGTAGTCCCTCAGAAGCATAATCTCCACAGAAGAACACATAGACCCTTTTTCAGCTTTCATGTAGTAAAGGTGACTTATTTTAAGCATAAATAGGACCTTTGTGATTATCTAAAAAGAATGCGATCAAGCCTTTCCTGCATTGTTTCCCAGTTACAAAGTAAGGTATATTTAGGGCACCATTAATAACCCAAGTAATAATTTGATTGCTTTTATATCAGTTAATGATTATTTTATCTTTTGAACTATCTACTAAAACTATTAAAATTTGTTTTCCAAGCCTCTCTCCAAACATATATGTAGCTCAAGTAGAAATATTAAATCACTAATGCCCAATAATATAAAATTATTTAATCAGCATATATTAAAATATCAAAAGTATAAACAGTTGTTAATATTAGAGCTATCATTGGCTGATATTATTCAAAGTCAAATAATTATTTCCATGCTTATGAATTTATTGCCTTTCACTCTTTTGACCAGCAGTAATCACAATGCACTAAACACACAATAATGAGCAGAGCTCCTAAACCCTTGATTAACTCAACTCAGTATGAAGCAGTGGTCTGTGTACAATAACAGAAGACAGAACTTGGTCTATCCAGATCCAAACCCTGCATTGTCAATAGTCGTAACTCTGCATGTGCTTAGCATAATTAGAATCATAGAATCACCTAAGTTGGAAGAGATCTTTAAGATCATCGAGTCCAACCATCAACCTAACACTGCCAAAACCACCACCAAACCATGTCCCTCAGCACCACATCTACCCGTCTTTTAAATACCTCCAGGGATGGTGATTCCACCACTTCCCTGGGCAGTTTGTTCTAATGTTTGATAACCCTTTTGGTAAAGAAATTTTTCCTAATATCCAATCTAAACCTCCCCTGGTGCAACTTGAGGCCGTTTCCTCTTGTCCTATCACTTGTTACTTGGGAGAAGAGACCAACCCCCACCTCTCTACAACCTCCTTTCAGCTAGTTGTAGAGAGCTATAAGGTCTCCCCTCAGCCTCCTTTTCTCCAGGCTAAACGACCCCAGTTCCCTCAGCTGCTCCCCATAAGACTTGTGCTCTAGACTCTTCACCAGCTTTGTTACCCTTCTCTGGACATGCTCCAGCACCTCAATGTCTTTCTTGCAGTGAGGGGCCCAAAACTGAACGCAGTATTTGAGGTGGGGCCTCACCAGGGCAGGTGGGACAATCACTTCCCTAGTCCTGCTGGCCACACTATTCCTGACACAGGCCAGGGTGCTCTTGGCCTTCTTGGCCACCTGGCCACACTGCTGGCTCATATTCAGCTGGCTGTCAACCAACACCCCAGGTCCTTTTCTGCCAGGCAGCTTTCCAGCTGCCAGGCAGCTTTCCAGCCTGTAGCGCTGCATGGGGTTGTTGTGGTCCAAGTGCAGGACCTGGCACTTGGCCTTGTTGAACTTCATACCATTGTAAGAAATGTCTTTGCACTGAGAGTCTTTCCCATCAGTCACTGAGTAGTCAGGTGGGCTAATAAGCATTTACCTGTAAAAATGTGCTGATTTTGCCAGTGTTGTGGTAGAGCTGATGAACATTTACTTCCGTAACACAGAGTACACATCTTCAAGTACTACTTCGATGTAGCTGGGCAAAAGTCTCCGGCAATGGGGAATCTCCATGCCCTTTGCCTTCAGCTTGTCACGACTAAAGTCAGCAATAACCAATCCATATTTTTATAAGTTGGAAAATATTTCCAGTAGCACTGAGTCAACACATTTCATGATGATGATTATACGACACACCAAGATGTAGTTGTGAGTTGTGGTTGCTCCCTCCTTCTTGTAATAAATCATCAAGCTTCTTCTGCACTGATAACTTACTCTAGGCCTTTCTCCTTAGAACAATATCCACAACAGGGTTGTCCTGGTCAAGGCAGAGATGAAGCCTTACTATACAATAGAGCCCTATATATATATAAAAATTTCGCTTTTTGAAGTGGCAAATGCACCTGTCTAACTTCAAAGGCAAAATCAGCAAGTTCAGTTTCACATTCTTTTCAGATTATCCTTCTCTTTCACTCAGTGTCACTGAGCTCCTTCTAGCAGGTTATAAATCGTAGGACTGTAAGGTGAGCCTTTGAAGTAGGCTCTGGCTCCTCCAGCTTGTCTTGGGACCTACATAAAAAATGCAGTTTCCCAACTTTACTTTTTCCTCAGAAATCCTAGAATTCATATTTTGTTGTTGTGGTTCCACATTTTGTAAAAGTAAAAAGCCCAACATGCTGGTCCTAGTCAAAACTCATAAATAATTATCAAGGGAATGTTTCATTTATTCCAATCAAAATATAACAAGACATTGTGATATATAGTACCTAAAATCTGCATAATAAAACAATACTTATTAGTGGGAAAAATATTAGAAAAGTTAAAACAAACGAAACAAAAAAAGAAGATAAACTTTTCTTAATATGAGCAGATTTGGCAAATAAAAGAATTCTGTATATGTAGAGACAAAGATTTATATCCTGGACTGCCCTAGCAGTGGTAGAGAAATAAAATATTACAGATAGATGGGAAAGTTTGAGAGAGTTCAAATTGACTTAGATATTTTTGATATCCTGAGTTGAGTTAGGATCCAAAGTAATTTTGGCAGTTTTGAAAAATGTACCCATTTACACAAAGACTTTGAGAATTGGCTGATGATTCAGTTTTCTTTACTTGTAAGTTTATAGTTTGAGATACCTTATGGAAGTCTCCAGAAAGCTCTGAACATGTTTCTTTGAAGTCAGACCTTCTTGTGATGTTTTACCTTCACAAAACAGTAGTGTCATCAAAACCACTAGTCACTGTTTTAAAACACTGACCATAAAGTTAAGTATTATCTCTCCTTTACTCACTCCCTATTTCCACATTGACACCAAGGAAGCTGAACAAATTAAAATGATACTTTGCTATCTCTTGAGCCAAGATAAGTACAAGTACTTGAGAATGTGCAATTAAATTCTCCTTATTCCTATTTCCCACATGCTTAAAATATCCTAAGATAATAAGGATAAATGCTAAAAAAAAAAGTCTCAGTTTACAGAATGGAAATATGTTATATATATTATATATAAACAAGTTATATACCTATAGCTTCTTTACAGTGTCAAAATAATACAAAATAAATACAATTTATTTGCAAAATAAAATACCTACTGGAAAGAAAACTTGGAGAATGGAATGGGAAGAAGGCTCTGGTCTACGCATGGCACATGGACTCAAGCCCTTAATTCACTTCTGTTAACAATGAGTTTGCTTTGGCATGCAACATTGGCATTGAACGTTCAACGTTAAACACCCTGACATGACAAAACACTAAAGCTCTTTAAAAAGGTTTTTATCAACACATTTACATCCATATTTAAATTTGAAAGCTTGATTCTTTGGCCTTACACTTTAAAAAAATGTTAGATTAAATTTGTTTGATGGCAATTGTTACTCAAACAGATTTTGGCACTATGGACTTGGGGATTCCTTGCTTTCCAGGTGATCCTTTAAAACACTTCAGAATGTTATAGTTTAAGGCTGTAAATACATAAGAAGCAGGATCAGAGGTTTTTAGTTTATCAGATACAACTCCCTTATATTACAGGCTGTTGCAATTTCTAATGCCTTTCCTAAAATGAACAAAGTTCTTCTAAAGGTTCGATGAGGCTAGCTATTCCCTGTTTCTACCAGGAACACTGTTCTGATACAATTTATATTACAATGGCTATGCATGGGCATAGCTATTTTGAAATGAAGCTTGATAGTTGCCCTGTAATTGACTTCCTTTTCTTGCTCTGATCATTCTCTGCCCTTTCTAATCGATTAACTGTCTCCTTATGGCAAGAATTTCCATAGGCTTTGGTTAAGGTCTCAGGCAAAGGAATGTGTTCACTAATCAGGTCCTTGGAAGCAGATTTAAAGCACTAATTATAAGCAGCTGGACCCTCTAACCACTAAGTTATGATTACACAGGAAGTTAGACAAGCAGCTTGCTCTCTGATTCCTGCTAAAGGTTAACCAAGACCTATTGCCTCCCTGATAGCTGATTAATCTCTATCACATTAAATTACAAGGGAGATCTTTTACAGTAAACTTTTAAGCAAAAGTGGCCTATATGCATACTTCGTAAGTTCCTCGATATTTGTTACATAACCCTGTATAAGCAAATCAGAGTTTATCAATCGATTTTCACTACTTTCAGTCATGGATCAATGAAACAAAAAGCAAGTTAATATTTCTATTAATTTCTTTGATGTTTTTTTGGCTTGATGGAATTGCAGCTGATTTTACTATTCCTTTATACAAAAGCATAGAAATCATGCAGATTACTGAAATTTGATAATTCCTATTTATAATTCTTCGAGTTTATAGTGAATTTTGTCCCATTTTTGTTGATATAACTAAAGACTACATACAGTGTATTGGCAATGTGGTAGTCCTGTTCAGTTAAGCTCCCCAGAAGAAATAAAATACTTGGTATGAAGACAACAGTTTTGCAGAAGGTTTATGATTTTTTTCCTTCATCTTAGAAGATCCCTTATAAAGGCAGTTAGTCTTTTTGCTGTTAAGTAGTTTGCATATTAGTTAGATTCAATAACTGAAATGAGGAGTCTTTTGTAATAAAAACAGTGACCCGTCTTTGCAGCTTATGCAGTGCAAACCAAACTGGTTGTCCTTTCCTACTATATAACTCTTTTCCTATGAGATGATTTTTAAGGCTCTGATGTTAGATAGAGTTCAGTAACACCTGATTTTTTATCACATTATTGAAAAAAATAAGGCACAAGAGGCTTTTTACACATTTTACTAGTCTTTCTTATCTAAAAAAAATCACAGGAAATAAAATTTTCTCAGATTTTGACTCATACTGTAGCACTTTCACATTTCAGCAGCCATTTTACAGTGTCCACCAGAACTGACCGTGGCAGTGCAGCCATGAGCTCGCAAACATTGACTTGATGGAGATACAGGATTTAAATATATCAACTTTCAAATAAATTGTCCTGACCCTTTATTCTTTACACATCATCTTCTGCCTATCTGGGTTAAATCCAAGTGCATTTCAGGCATGTGGATCATTGAGAGTGAATGACAGTCTGGAGGTGCAAGAAATTTGTTTCTTATGCTACCACTCACAGAACAGCAGGGCAAGTGGGTCAGGGCTGTATCTATGCTTAAAAACAGTGAAACTCCTGACCAAGAAGGGAGAGAGCAGCCCAGAAAGCTTAGGGCTCAGTGTGTTCTTGACTAGCCTCATTTCTGCAGGGAAGCAGGGTGCCAGGTATGGTTTCATTTACAAAGGTAGAGCACTTACATCAGTCCTAACCTTATGATTGTTGAAAATTATCTCCTCCTATCCAGTTAAAAATTTCTTTTATGCTGCACAAGCTGAGCATTTCTGATTTCTGAGAAATTTTCCTCTCTACCAGTTGTTGTTGTGCAGAGAATAGGAACCCATCTATCTTTATCCAGATCATTCAGTATTTATTACTGAACTGCTGGACCAAATCATCTATAGAAATGTGCGTTTCCCTGTATGCATAATGAATATATGTACACATGTAAAGTCTAAATCTTCCTTATTTTGAAGTAGGAAGCTACAAACATAAAACACAAGAATAACTTGGAGATAGAATACATATAGATTTCCTGGGACTTTCTTCATGGCTTCTTGCATTCCTGTACCACCACCAGGCAGTGTTTTAAAAGAGAAGGATGTTTCCTCTTTATTGCCAAAGAATGGTTCTCCTGAATAGTGGACTGTGGTACGCAGTCTTGAGTCAGTGCATCCTTGTCAGGAGGTCCCAGGCACTGGTTTCTAAATCTTATTCACGCTTCTTTACAATGACAGCTTTGGATTTCAAAATCTGAATTTGCATAAATACATAAATTCAGATCTATCCTTGAAGTTTCACTTGTAAAAAAAAAAAAAACACACGTACTTTCCTGGAAATATATTGCCTGTGTCATAGCTGTGTAATACCCGTGTATTGAATCTTAGCCTACAACATGTAAACTATTTCAGTTCAGCCCATAAGTAGTTGTATTTGAAAGAGTATGCTATTTATTCAAGTTAGGCAATATGTTTTCTAGTAAAAAGATATATTTTTTAAGAAATATAGAATTTTGTTTCAAATTTCTTTTTCTGGTTTCCTTGAAACCCTTACAGATTCTGTTATAGTTAAGCAGGGGTACCACGTACAGCAATTTCAGTAGCAAAAGGAAAAAAATAGGTATGCCTACAATATACCTGTTTCTACTTGTGTTGCAATAAGTAGGAGCTTGCTTCTTTTTTCTCTTGCCTGGGAGCATATAAAGTATGCTGGATTTTTTGCTCCTGTAGGAATTGTACTACAATAAACATTTTTGATCTCATTAATAGACATGTATAAGTCATATAGCATTTTACCCAAATCAGTGTTGTGTATCTTCCTGTAATGTTTTGTATTTTAAGCAAACTAAGCAAGCTGAAATAAGAACTTAAATAAAAGTTGGAGGGGCAAAGAGAAGTATGAAAGTGGATTTCTGAGCTACATATTCATCAAAATTAGGCTCAGTTATTGAAGAGTCGGGTCGGGTTCTGTCAGTTATTTTCTGTTTCTGTTAGGTTTGTACTCAAAGCAAGCAGACATAAACTACATAAAACAATAATAATTAGTATGGCCGATAAATCAGATCATTCACTCTTAAACACATTTGAAATACTCCCTCAAAGCAGCTTTCAACAAAAGCAAGTTTTCAAAGGAACTTTAGTTTTAAATGTAATCATTTGACTAAATTAGAGCTTTTTTTGCAAAGATGCTTGTCTCATTTTGATAGAAGCAATTCCCACTTTCAGTTTCTGTTCATCCGTGCCTCTATCTGAAAAGAGTGAAACAACTAATTTCAGTGGTTTTCATTTTTCAACTCATCAGGAAATGGGAGAAGTTAAAAATATCAAAGTTCCTTTTGCTCACTGGAAAAAAGCATACTTAAAAGAAGAAAAAGATTTATCTTTTCAAAGCTTACACTTTTATAAATAAATATATTCCCTGTATTTCCATTTAATTTCTCAGAATTATTCAAAGTTGAAAGAATTAGTCTCATCTATCTTACACACGTTATCATAGTTTATTGAGTTGATATATTATAGAATCACTCCCCTGCATATTTTTTTTCCTGAAATAGTTGTTCAAAGATAAAAAGCTGTAGTCAAAACATTTGACTACCTCGACTTCTACTTAGGCCGTACAAAAACGCCTGTCACCAGAACGTGCTTTTATCCTGTGAGCGACCCCACCTTGATTTTCCTAGTTTCTTATTTATTAATTTCTGTAGGCAAACACTGGCATGAAAACTGATAAGAGAATTGAGCCCGCTCTTTATCTCTGTGGTACTTCAGGAGTCAATCCCAACTCTTCTGACTGTTTTACTGATGCTTAATTGACTTTAGCTGCCTTCTTGCAAAGTGGTTTGTCTGGATAGCACAGACCATCATCTCACCCTCACCAAAATACAGTAGCTTTACCAGGGATGTGGATCTGGCCCTTTTTTTTCCCCCAAAAAACCCCAAGTTCTGTGTTTAAAATACAAAATGATATGCAGAGATAGAGCTTTTCCCCAGGTCCCGGGCCTGGCACCAGTGCCGGCCTGGTCATGGTTGCTGCAGCTGGTGGGCCACACCAGGGCAAGCTAGAAGGAGCCATGACTCCATCTTTCCAGGAAATTAGGATTGATTATTTTCAAACAGTGTTTTTAAAATACTTTAGAGCAGCCTGTGTACCGCTAGGGATAATGGTATTTGTCTGGGTACCTCTGCTGCCTATGCAGACAAGTGTTTGGATTCAGCCAGCTGTCCCTTTCGGTCAAGAGGCTGCCTACCTGCCAGTCATCTGTCACGAAAATCCTGAAACAACTTCTCCCCTCTTAATTAGGTTACTCAAACAATGTGCTTTACCTCTTTCTTCCCTACGTGGCCTTCAAATCCCGTTCCCCTGACTTTGCCCATTGATAGCGTAAAGCGTTGCTGGTTGACAGCAGAGTCGCCAGCTGATGGTCGTTCAGCCATTCCTCCTCCCTCGTCACATATTTTCCCACCTCTGAGCTGTCACCACCTTTCCCTAATCTACGCCAGGGAGAAGAGGAGAAAATTAATTGTGTCATTTTCACATAACATCTTTCTACCATCATAACCCTGGAAATGTTATCTCCTTGCAATTACAGTGAGTTTGCATAGGTGTAACTTCATTTATTTAAATAGACCTACTTCTGATTGACACATGCAAGTATGTGAGGAGAATCTTGGCCTACTTCTTTGTCATTGTGAGTTATTTCAAATGTAAGAACATTATTTACTACTTCAGTTAAATAAGGATAAATATAAATAGACATATATTGCTGCTGTCACTTCCCCCAAAAAATACAGAATTAATGAGCTCTGACCAGAAGGTCTTGGCTTGTTTCAGGTGGGTTTGGTGGAAATTTTGGGGGAAATATGGACATAGCTTTTTATTGGAGGAAAATAATTTGACTAGTTAAGTTTTACATTTGCTGTAAAACTTCAGTAACAAGTTATTTCTTAAACTATAGCATGAAACTTTTGCTTTGCTAGAAAACTCCTTTTCAAATCTGACCTGTGGAACAGCAAAGGTTTTTTCCTGGTGCTCGCCTTGTTTGTGACTGGATCTTTTTAGTCTTGGAGGGCTCTCTGAGCATGTGGAGTTCATTTGTTCCTTTGTTGCATTCAAAATCCTGCTATAGGAAAAAGGAAACACAAATTATATGCAATGCCTGAAATTTATTGCTAAGTGTAGATGAAAAATTCACAGTCAAAATACATAATTATTATTTGTCCAGACATGATTTAACAAAAAGGGAAAGAAAAAATAAATAAGAAAGATATTTTCCCTATAGGAAAAGTCTTAATAATAACAATGCAATTAAAATTGTTATATTTATGCTCCCTAGTGTCTGCACGTTGCTCTAGTGTTACGCCACCTCACATCCTATGGTTGTTGGTTTCAGACTAGGGTGGCTGGGGGCTTTGCAACATCCCCAGTCTTTCACCAGGAGGAATATGACTTTGACACTGATGGTTTCCTTCTCCAAACTTTAGGGTCCACTTGCCCACTTTTATACACTTCCTGACCCTTTTTATACCTTGTTCATTCTGCACTGATCTAAAATGCCACATTAAACCTCAATTTACTGTATACGGAGTGTGAGTTATTCTGGATACATGCTCTTTGTTCTCTCTTACCCTTAGAGCTGGTTTTGCTCAACTCCCTCTGTTATAAAAAACTATGCAAAAGTGAAACAAATTAGGTAATAACTAATTTTCATTGTAAAATTGCTCCTACCAACAAAGAACATAAAACTCCAGGCAGGCCAAGAAAAACCTAGACAGTAAGTCTGACAAGTCCTATTTCTGAGGCCTTACTATAAAACACATCAGTCTTGCAAACATAGCTTTCTGCCAGGAAAAAATACCAAATGAAATATACCCTAGCAGTTCTACACTTTGAAGAGCAATGCAATATAAGACAGCCCCCCAAAACACCTTTTGAGCAGTGATTGATTACATAAGCATTAACATAGATCAAATACTGTATGCTATTAATGAACAGAAAGACCTAACTAGAAGTGTTAACTTGATATAGTACCAAGTATGTTGGTTGTATCCTGGTTTTATCTCATGCATTTAAAAAAACTCAAACAAACAACCAACAGAAGTGTTCTATCTAAATAAAATATGACCACTTCATTGTTATCTGTTTTGAAAAACTTTCTTGGAGCAACAAACCTGAACAATCTGCATCAAATAATCATATATTACATAAATGGACATATTTTGGTATACAATATCAACTTAATATTTCTTGTTAACTATTTTCTGTTGGTTTTCACTTCTTCATGTTTCTTCTGAATAAATAAGTACTTAATTACTGAACTTTAGATAAATATAAACTTATTATAGATTCATTGACTAATTTTAACAAAATGACATTTTTTTAAGGTGTTTGGGTTTTTTTACACAATGATTAATTATTACAGAAACTAGATGATGTGTAACACCTATTATTTCTGTCACAAAAGAAAAGAATAGAAAGGTTCTGTGTGATCCTATTTATCATTACATTTCAGTACTGGTCAAGAAAATACATATTATACAGAATTGAAAAATGTGTCAAAAATAGCTGATACGTCTATGTTACTAAGCCTAGATGGTCTAGATAAACCTCAGAGAAGACAGCATCAAAATATAATATTTCAAAATGAAAGATGTAAGTGAAAGTAACATTAGTTTTGGTATGTTTTTAGTGATTTTTTCAGTAGATCACCTTACTTTGTTACAATTAGAACAGAAGAAATAATTTGAACAAATTGGTTTTTTCCAAATGTTTTTTTTTTAAACTGTATGTTGGAGAGAAAGTTGTTATGAAAAGTGTAAGCTGAGTGCTTTCTCTTCATTGCTTTGGCAAATTTTATAGAAACAAAAATATTATTGAAAGTATAATTTTTTTTTACTTCACAAGAACTCAATTATCAGTTTTATTCTTCTGAAATCTAATCATATAAAATATATTTTATAAGAATTCCAAAAAATCTTTCTATTCTGGTAAGAGAAATTAAAAAAAACAAAAACAAAAACAAAGAAACTTCACTTCCATTGTATGAATCAGTGAACTAATTCTTGGCTAACTTACAGAATTTTATTTGCTTATTCTATGTCAGTGAAAATACTCTGTACCAACTTTAAAGAATGCCATGTCTCAGAAATTAAAATGATACAAAAATTCTTCACAGTAATTGTCTTGATTTTCAGTTCTTCAGCGTTCCAGAAAAAAATGTTCTGCAGTTATTTTTATTTATACACTTGAGTATGGAAAATAATAAGCTAGGTTCAGATTTTGTCCATCTTTATTCTTACCATCCTAGGTTCTGTAATGATGGTGACAGAGGATGGATGTTGATGTCATCTAGTCCGTTACGACATTTTCTGTGTGATCCCAGTAACTGGCCAGATGGATACACTCTGTTGATAAATTTCTGATTATGCTCAGAGGTTTAACCTCAAAAATTAGCATAGCATCATTATTTTTTTTCTTTTTTTTGTGTGCTGAGGACTGCCCTTTATAGTTTCTCAGCATTAAGGACAGTTCTTCGTATAGTCTTACTGTAGTTGTTAGATACATTGCTGAGCTCTCAATCTCAACAAAACATACTTGACATTTGCTATTTTACTCTCTCATCTGCCATTCTTTCTCTTAGTTTCATTAGCTGACCTAATTCTGTTTGTTTAGTCTGTGTATTTCAGAAAAGAAAAATCATATTTTTACAAGAAAAAAATCAAAGTAAGACTGCTGCACTGAAATGCTCTGACTTCTCCAGCTATGTTCATAAAGGTGGCTCAGTATATGAAGATATACAAAAATTGGCTAGTATCTTTCACATAGAAGAGCTGCTCAGTTCATGTGCTTAAAAATAAATCACAGTCTAAGATGTTTATTTGTATAGCAGTGATACATAATTAATTTCCAACGAGTGAACTGTACCTTCAGGATCAATATCAGCAATATGACAAATAATCCACAATACTAGACACATACAAAATTTCAATAAACATTACAAAATTCTAAGCATCTTTCTGGTAACTAATCTCCCTTCTTCTAATCAGACACACACAAAGAGTGACACGCAAATATGTGGCCCCTGTGTGTCTGTGTGGGGTTACACATGCACCCCCTCTCCTGGGTTCCTCCCTTTACACCCTATACACTTCCATCTCCCACTGGAGATGCGGGTGCTCCTGGTCTGCACATGCCTCTGCAGCTCCCCACAGCCTGCTGGGGCTCATGCTGGTGCAAAGTTCTTCACAAAGTCCCTCAGGCACACTGAGGCATGGGTCCCCATGTGTGCTCCTCCTCCCCACCCCTCCAGCTCTGTGCAGGTGGCTCGTGGTGGCCCGTGGCAAGGCTACAACGCTGTGAGGCAACTGCTGGCGGTGCAACACGAAGCTCCAGCTGCTGCTCTTTCCACACCAAGGTCTCTCCTCCTGTTACAGTTTTCTGTGTTTCTTTCCTACTTCTTTTCCAGCTGACCCCTTCTTTGTTTCAGTCTCTCAAGTTCTCTGGTTACCCTTTAATCCTTCTGGTCGTGATCTTCCACTTTAAATGGCCAGCTTGGGGCAAACACCCTCCAGATAGTTCTGTGTGTTCGATCCACACGCAGTGTCCGCAGTCACGGTCTAATCTCTGCAGGCATTGCTATCCAGGCCACCTGCCAGTGGTGACCATGCAGAGACTCACAGTATCTTTCCACACTTCAGGAAAAAAATTGAATTTGCTCTTAGATTTAGCTTATAGTCTAGAGGGTAAAACTTAAGTGTATGAAACATTGAAAATAAGGAAACTTGCTATACACTAAGAGAAAACCCTAAGAAATTAAAAGATACTCTGTTCTGTATTTCAGTAGACACAACTATCAGTGTTATCCTTGCTTTTCTTGACTGTCAATTAATTAGCACATGCTCAGATAAAGTCAGAAACTTCTGGCAGCTGAACTGGCATCCTATGTACTGTATAATTTAGAAATCTTTTTGCATATTAGTATTTAATTGTTTTAAGAGTTTCTTTCTTTTAACTCCTTTTAAAATGTATTAATAACACTAATTCTGATGCTATAAGTTTCTGTGAGTTTTGTGGCAGGGACATGAAAAATTTTAAAATCTCCTTGAATGTCCATTGATTGTATTGAACTAAATAAGACTGAATTGACGACTGCACAGAGGTACACACAATAAAAAAAAGCGACAGGTACAAAGTTCTTCCATTCCTTCCACAAACTGATTTATTTTTTTTTCTGTCTCAGAAGTCCTCATTCCTTTGGAACAGAGACAAAGATTTAAGAGGAGGTGCTACTGAGCTAGTTACGTAAACTAAATTTTGAAAGAATTCAGGGATAGATATACTGCAGTGCCTCTGGGCAACCTGCTCCAGGGCTTCACCACTGTCACAGTGAGAATTATGCCCAGCTGCAATTTCCCTTGCTGCAACTTGTGACCTGCACCTTGTCCTTTCACTCTGCACCTCTAGGAATAGTCTGGCTCCATCTGCTCTATAACCCACCTTTAGGCAGTGAAACACAGGAGACAGATCCATCCTTATTCACTTCTTCTTCTGGATAAACCCAGATTCCCCAGCCACTCCTCAGACATCCTGTGTGTTATCCCCCAGCCATCCTCTACTGGCATCTTGCAAGCTTGTAAGTCTTTCTACTGGGGGTCCAAAACTGGTGTGATCTCATCACTCCCATTTGACTTTACAGTCTCATAACAGCCCAGGATGCTATCGGCCACTCCTGCCCACCCCAGGCTCACCCCTCTCTCCAGCCCAGCTTGATGCCCACCAAGACCCCCAGGGCCTCTTGTGCAGAACTGCTCCCTGGACAGTCAGGCCCCAGTCTGTACTGATAACTTGAGGTCATTCTCAGACACAGAACTTTGTGTTTGTCTTTGATGAACTTCATGACATTCCTGCTGGCCCACTCCTACAGCCTCCTCAGAGGTCCCTCCAAGGGGCAGCCCTGCCCTACAGGACACTGACTGCTCCCTACACATTTATGTGATCGACAGGTCTGCTTAACATGTGTTTGATCTCATGATTCAGATAAAGAGAAAATAATTTAGTTGGCTTTTAATGGGTTAGGAAACCTGTAGTTAAAAAGACTCCGAACAGATAGAACAGTTCAATACCAAAGACTAGGAGAAGCATTTCCCAGAAGGTCGTGGACCATGGTAAATTAAACTCCTGGGAGGAAGGCAATATAGGCTGAAATTTCAGAACACAGAAGAGGGAACTGAATTTGGGAGTCCCATTTTTTGAATAAACAACAAAAAGCCCCTGAAGATAGGGCTTTTTTTTCTTCTTCTTTGGCTTGAATTTTATTATATCTGGCCAGGAATGTATAATAATTTTCAAAGGTCTCATTTTTATTTTAACTTTGTTTAAAACTCTTTTTTAGTAAAGTTTACTTGGATTGATTGATAGTTTCAGCTGCCTTAGAATAGAACTCCACAGTTTTTCCAGACAAATGCATCTAGCCTTACTGAATAGATCAGTGTTGCTGAATCTAGGAAGTACAGTGTGCTTGGTGCTGTTTAAAGTCTGATGTTTGAAGAGCCACAAAATGTTTTCCAGCTTCTAAGGCTCACTGCTCATCCAAGTGGCAAAATCATTTTGCCTGTCGATTTCAAATCCAAAGGTCACTTTCATTTTATTAACAATAATTGCATTATAGTGTTGATTGTTATAAAACTATCTTTCCAAATTTTCTGGGTTTTTAGTTTCTCCCTTTTCATCATCAAACTGCAATAACATACAAGAGCTTCTCTAACTTCCTTCTCACGAGATGAATTGATTATCGCATTAAAAAATTTTCAGCAACTCAGTTTTATACAACATCAAAGAAACTGTGTAGGACAACTCTTTCAAATAACTTGAATTTTTCTGGTCTGTTGTCAATACAACAACATTTCTAATGTTATCACTTCATGAAGTTTGGAATATTAAACATGTGAAGGACAGAATTATTATTATTGTCTTGGAATATTATCTTGCATAACTCATGCAAAGTATCTTGTTAATGAAGCATCCTGAATTAGGAATAAAGCCCTGCACCTTATTGTTTAAATTCCTGGGATTTTTTTTTCCTTTAGTATCAAGAAACTGTTGATTTTTAATAGGATTAGCTCTCCAAATCCCTTCACAAGAGTGTGAGAAATTGTTCATAAGGATGTGTGTGCAAAAATTCTGACTGCATGATTAAATACTATATTGAGATTCTCTGATTCTTTTATTATTTTGACCATAAATGGGAGGACAGAATTTCAAAATAGATTTTTCTCTTTGCACCAGAAAAGAACACAAAACTTCACTTCTTAACAAGGAAAAATGGCATGGATTTGAAGGATAATGAAGAAAAATCCTAAATACTTTTAGCATTCATTTTAATATGAAGTGTCTTTTCTCTGGAAAAACTGAATCAAACCCGCAAAATTTAAATATTTTTTTTCTCCGTAGTTCATTTTTAATCAAGTCTAGTTTAGATTTAGAAGATTTATTGGCTTTACTCAGTTTAGAAATAATTAAATTATATCCCTCTATTATTACCTCTGGGTTGAAAATGTTCCCTTCTGTCTCCATTAGGCTTATACCCAATTGCTCACATCTTTCCTCACTGGCAGTAATTGTTTCATGCAGAGAGTCCAGCTGTTAGGCCATAATACCGTTGTCCCAATCTATCATACTCAATGAGTTCTGGAAAGTTAAATCACTTCTGAAGCCTACAATGAGGAGATATCTGAAGATAACTTTGCATATATAGGACAAGATGCTTTTACTGATAAAAGTGCCATTTATTCCTGCCTTCAACAATCCGAAAAACTAGTTTCACAAAAATTCCATGTTTCAACTTGTGAAAACACTGATTTTTTTTTTGTTGCATTCATGGAAATTGATACTTTTCTGCATTTTATTTGCAGGAAGATATTTTGTCTTTTACCACAGAAGGAAAATCTTTCAAGATTTGCAGAGGCCAGTCAGCCACATTGTAAGTTGCTTTATGGTGTGGAGTCAAAATCTGCAATGATGACTGATTTTATATGTTTTTCACCTTGACCTCAAATTTGGCCTGCTTTGATATTCAAAAATAATAGAATTTATTCACAGTTAATATTGTTCTTTTCTCTTCCTAAAATAATGCCTTTGGTGCTAATGTTGCAAGTGAGAGGGAAAACCCTAGTGGATGGCCAAATTTTGATCTTGGGGAAAGCAGCTCCTAAAAATACCAACTGTAAAATATTTCAAAAGGTTTTAGCTTTTAAAACCTTGTGTACCTACAAGTTATTGTTGTTATTATTATTAAACAAGTTTAAGCAGCACTAGATTTTAACTTTGATGATGTATTATAAGTTCATAAAAAAATGTCATATCTTAACCTTTACAGAACTAGGAGTTGACATGATATTCACTTAATATTCTTCATTCATACTGTTGAAGACCTAAGGCAGCTTGTCATCTGAGGTGTATTAACCAGCACGACAGAGACTATAGGGATATTTTGACACATGTCAAATCAGGGTAACAGCTATATTACCCAGGCAGCATAAGGAGATGATTATGAAATTCCACTGTACTGCAAACCTGTCACCATCTGGAATAGAACCTGAATTCTTACAGAAAATTTGGGTGTGTTTTATTTTTGTAAGTGCAAATATGTTGTAAGGAGGTATTACCTATAACTCAGCCTAGGTATAGCTATATTTCAGGTATAGAATTTTAAAGTAAATAATTAGATGCCTTGCACCAATGGTATTATTCTTTAGAAAAAGCAAGAAACCTGTTTGGATGATTTTCCTAAATTTATTCTAAGGGATGACTATATTGAACTCTTATGCCTTAGATATTTCAATGGAATTGTATAACATTTATGGCCCAGTTTGAAGCAGATGAAAAGACCGCAAAAAGGTGATACTGGGGGCTGCTCACTTACTCAGATGATTAGCTGGTGTAAGTGATTATTCAGTTATGTTTACTACTAACAGGACAAATTCACCATGTCCCTACAAGCAAACTAAATAGGGCCAAGACAGAGGCCCATGAGCTACTGCTGAGTTGTCAGGGCTGTTGCACACTCAGCAAGACCTGGATCTCTGTTTTGGCCGGAGCGAACAGCTGTCTCTTGACATGGCAGAGGGCATGGTCGAAAGAAGGGCCACCCCAGCCAGGTTGCCTTTGGTAGAGTTCAGCCATCCGATTTGGCAGCTGTGTGAACACAAACAGAGCCATGGCACAGCTTGCTTCAGAGGCAGAAAAACCTCCCTGGCCTGTTACATTTACTAATAGCTGCTGTTTCTGTAGAGCAATGCCGTCTTCTGCCATGGGTGGTGTGAATGCAAGGGGAGGACAGCATAGCCCTATGGAGTCAACACCTTGCCATGGAACTGCCCCACTGTATTCACTCTATGCTGCAGCCTTCCTGCCCCCTCAGTGGGCAGGCATCAAAAGAGCAGATGGTGAGACAGCACTAAGTCATTCATATTAGAGAGATGGGTCACTTTGCTATGAAAATGAAGGGGGAAGGGAGTAAGTACTGGTGTAAAGGAACTTCATTTGAGCTATTTTTTTGCTGTAGCTCAGGTCACTGACAGGGCATACGCTACTCTAAGGATTCATGGATGCTGTGATAGACCTTTTCACAGGAAGGGGCTGAGTTGTCCCAAATACCATACAACATATAAAAGCATAATTACATGAGCTCTAGTTACAACTGTGCCCATAACCTCACTGTAACATGTATTTTCAGAAAACTAAAGGGAGAAAACAAGGTGTTCAGTCCTTAACATTTCTGTATATGTCCATGTCAGGGGAATTTGCATTGAAAATTGCCATTTGCTGTATGAATACTATCTTATTTTCCCATGCAGACATGAATTAAGCAGAAGAAGAAAAGGGAGTTTACTGCAATGTATATTCCTTTACCATGTGATACAGCAGAAAGACACAGCTGAGCACATTACGATGAGGTGGCATCCACCCCTACATCCTGCTTAGTTTCTAAAAAAATTTATCATTTCCATATGTTACCAATGCTGTCCTTATTAAAATTCCTTGGAGAAAAGGCCTCTTCTCCTGCATTATTATATTTGTATGCAGTGATAATTACTGAAATGACAGAATGGAGTAGATATGGATTGCAGTGTGGGCAGGCTGAAGAGTGTCTCTAAGGTAATATCAAGTACGAGGTATCAAAGACAGATTCCTTGAGCCAGAACTGGTTGGACTTCTTATTTATGGTATTTTGCTTTTGATTGTCACTTCAGATATTAAAACAAAGTAGCTGACAATTATTTTTTTTCAGGAATGAAAATTCTCAACAATCTCCCCCTTACTTTTTTCCTGAGAATGCATAAAACACAAGATACCCAGAAGTATTACTTTGTCCACGTTACTAAAATGAACATCACAGTCTTTTGTTCCAGTAATTATGTGAGCGTAATTTTAGCAAACATAATCTTCTGCCAAGCTACTGTTCCCTATAGCGCTTTGAAAATCTTACTTATATAAAGAATTGGAAATAATTTGCATTTAAGATTGTTGCCAGTAAATCCATTCATTAGTAGAACTTTGGAACCATTTATTTAGGGCCAGACAGACTTGCGCTTAGTCTCGAAAGTTATCACAGCAGCTAATACACAATGTAGGTGCAAACCTGGCCCAAAATAGGTAATTCCATGTACTGAATAACAAAGATTTCCTAGCAATAAACTCAAATGCAAATTATTGAGCTACTCACATGAATAAGTGGTATTCAAGTTGAATGAGTAGGAAACTGGCCCCTTTAACCATCAGCATGGCAGCAAAGAACTAAGAAAGCAATATAAATCAGCTAACCTTAACCAGAATTATTAAGAGAAAATAGATTTTTAAAAATGCTGAAGCTATGTATGCCACTGAATTTAGCAAATTTCTCCAATAGAATAAATTGATAAATCTAATCCACTTCACTACCAGATGTTACTGAAATTATTTCAGGATCTATAAGCAAGAGTGGTGCATGCATAATCACATGTTGTCACAAATTTGGCAGCTACTCTTATCTTTGCTTCATTGCGTTGCATGGTTCCCATTTGTCATTTAGTGTCACAAACCCTCAAGCATGAGCCATTAGAGCGCTTCAGCTGACATGCTGCTACAATGGTTTAAATGAAGATCAGAAACTCACTTTCTAAATGTAATCCTTAGAGACAGACAAGTAAGATTATTCATAAATGCCTAACAGAGTTGATTAACAGGTAAGTTTCCAAGACTCATCTCCTTAAATTAGACCCCAAAAGTGCAAAAATGATCACACCTTTATCAATTAAGCTAATCCACCTATTAAAGCTCTCTCTTGAAATTAATATAAACCCCTTTAAGGATGATTATTGTACCTTTCTTTCATTCTACTTTCTATTTAACTTGTCATTAAAGTCTTTTCTGTCTCTGATTAGTTTTGAACCCATTAATTACAGGGCACTACACTGAAAGAAACTGTCTCTGCAAATGAGTAGCTAGACAGATTTTTCTTTTAAGGCACAATCTAAAATGGATGAGATAAAAGAAATATTTGGTTTGGTTGTTTTAATTTCTCTAGGGACACTGTTAAAACAACAGGCAAATGTTTCAATGCTTTTCTTTTTAAGATGGACTTACCATGTTTTAGAATGCAGTTTGTAAGATTGTTTACAGGGACTTTTTTAAACCTACACATGCCATGATTTATTGGAAAGAAGAATCCCTTGTTTATGATTTTAAAACCGACAAATTCCCATGTATAGTGAAAACATATTTCAAACAGAACTCACTCATGTTTATCTACAAACATATCCATACATACCAGAATTTGCTGTCTTGTGTTCGTATCTTGCTCTGCAGGGATGGCTGCAGAGCACTGCAATGCTATAGTGTTTCAGCAGATGGTGAATTGTTTTATTCTTTTTTTTCTACTACCAATCATGGTATTACTCCTATAAATTGTACATAAGGCTATGCTAAGTTTATTATGATTATGCCATGTACCCTCTTTTCTTCTGCATCATTTTATTTCACTTGTCCTTCTCTCTTACTATTAAACTAAACTCATCAACAGTCATCATAAGCTTGTTCTCCACCATTTTTTCCACTTGAAAGTGCTTGTCAAAAATATGAATTGCTTTCTTCTCGTAATTAGGAGGAAGTTAGACTTACATACCATTCACAGCATCTTTTACATAAAAACTACTATAACTATTATCAGACTTGGTCATTCAGCCACGCTGAATTTACCAGTTCACTGCCATTTCTCTTACAGCTGTGTATTTTGGGTAATTTTTCAATATCTTATACAGTGACACTGGTCTTTGTTCTGAATTCACTTGTATTAATCATAATTTTCAGCAGATGTACTCCTAATTTACTGCGGTATACATAAGCGTTATCATATCCCTTATTTTTTTCTTTATTCTTTTGCATAACATCTATATTAAACCACTGGTTATGCTTTAGGTAGACAATAATATACTACACAAATAAAAAACATAAAATAAATGATGAGTCAAAAAAATACTACTATGTCCAAACCTCATTTTTGTTTATATCAGGCAGACAAATAAACTGATGCATAACTCCATTAATCATAAAAATAATTGTTCTGATTCTATAAGACCTTTTAAAATCAGAGTGGTTTTCAGCATTTCTTCTCCTCTTACTTTTTGTTTGCTCAGCTGAGTGGAGTTTTATACTTACCTGAGCTCTACTCTTTTTTGCATTCAATATGGTTTGGCAATGGCAAACTTTGCAAGGGAAACTACTTTAGGAAATTAAGAATATATTTTAACTGAATTCTTACATACTGTGATTATAAATATTTATATACACATGCATATATGTAGATATGTATATATATTATGTTGTATAAGAATATTTTAATTCTGAGCTCAAACTTTACTATAGATAAATAGAAAATGAGTAAAATATGTAAGCTGTATGTAGAGTTTACATGTTAGAGGAATAGATGAGTATTTCCAGCTTTTGTTCAAAAATTAGAGTTAAGATACAGAGACACAGTAAATAACATCTCTTTCATACAAAAAGATCTGTAATGCTTTGAAGAGAGCTAAATACTGTAGTTCATTTCTCTTAAAGAAAAATGTTACAGTCCAAATGGTTCAATAATGCAATTAAAAATTTGTACACACAAGGAATAACATGGAATTAAATAGGCAAATAATTAGTGGATCAAAACTCAATAGCCTCATTTTGGGGGTCTTTTGAGGCCACTTGCTCATCACAAACTCAGCAGCTCTCCAAGTTTGTCTAAGAGGGTGCAGATGAAGTGTGTGCTATGGAATAAAGTCAGGCAGAAGAAAAATCATGACCTGTAATACAATAAATAACAAATAAAAATGTATTATTTTCTGCATTATACCACCACAAACAAACTGGTGCATTTGGATAAAAGACTTTAGAATTTCTTCTGTTCATCATTCTTGGAAACTAAGATCTCAAACCTGCAGGTGTGCAGTCATGGCTAGAGGGAATAACAGCTAAGAGTCTACCAAGAATGCTAAATACCATGTAAAAATAACGCAGTTTGCTCAGTGACTATGAGGATCTGAAGTTTCTACCTATGCTATTTAAAGTGACAGAGATTCCCTTTTTCTTGTGTACTCATCACATATGGCGTATGACATCATGGAGGGCATATCTTAAGGGATGTTTATACACATGATTTCACTTTCCTTGCAAACTAGTTTTGGGTTGCTCTCATGTACTCCTTCTACAAAAAAGAGAGCTTCTACCACTTCTCATTACCCCAAGAGCATTGCCAACAAGTCAAAGAAAGAGATCCTTCCCATCTGCTCAGCAGTGGTAAGAGACATCTGGAGGCCTGTGTCCAATTCTGGGTTCCCCAGCCCATAAGAGACATGGGCATACTGCAGTCCAGCAAAGGGCCTCAAAGACCACAAAGGGACTGAAGCATCTGACATATAAGCAGAGGCTGAGAAAGCTTGGACTGACCAGCTTGGAGAAGAGAATGCTTCTTATCAAAGTGTGTGAATACCTGATTTGGGGGTATAAAGAATTTGGAGCCAGACTCCTCTCAGTGATACCCAGTGAAGGACAAGAGGCAAAGGGCACCAACTGAAACAGAAAATTCTGTTTAAATGTAAGAATAAAACTATTTACTGTGAAGGTGGTCAAACATTGAAACAGGTTGCCCAGAGAGGTTATGGAATCTCTATCCTTGGAGATATTAAAATACTGACTGGATATAGTCCTGGGCCACTGTTAGATTTTGTGATAAAAGATCATCTGAACCCACAGAGACCCAAAAGCAGGTGGGGAGACCCAAATGGCACCTTGCCCCAGATACTCCAAAGCCATCACAGGGCAGTGATCAGCCCATCAAAGGTCCATCTCAACAAGCCCAGAAAAGCACAAGAACACAAAGGCAGGCAGGAACCCAAATTAAAGGCTCAGAAGAAGTGACGTCCTTCCCAGGCCTTTCCCAACAGAACTCAGCCCCAGTGTCCAGGCATGAAACCCGTCAAGATGAGTCAACACTAGACTTGGATTTTTTGAACTATGGGAGGTTACTGCCTAGGGGTATAGGGCACATTATAGGATGCAGGGGAAGAGCATTTTTGGGAATTGCACAAGACCTATTATGAGATATTTAAGGGAGGAAGCAAAAGCAGGGAAAGGTACGGATGTAGTTGACTTGGGGAGGAACAACTAGGGGAAAATCTCTTTCTTGTGTGCGTATGTGTACAGGAGAGTCTGTAGTGCTACCAACTGGAGTCAGAGTGGAGTGAGGGAAACCAAGCAGCAGCCTCTGGCGTGGGACCAGAGGTCAGAGGCCCTAACGTTCATTGTGCCAATGACTGGAGTGAGTGTGGGTGTGCGAGTGAGTATGTGAACACTAACAAAGATGAAGCTGGAGTAGTTGGCAAGTAAGTGAAGTAGCCTGGGAGTCAGATGTGTCTCTAAGGGTGGGACCACAAGGCAGTTGGCTAGTGAGCAGTCGAGGTGTCCCTGCCAGCTTCTGGAGGGTGGTGTGACTGTGTGTGTCTCTGTGTGGAAGTGTCCCTAGGCGTAAGGCACCTGAAGAAACAAAAGATCCAGGGGCAGCTGCTGGACATACTGAGTGTCTGAGCCCAGCTGCTAAAGGGATCCACCCCGAACACAAGCATATATGTGATTCCTACTAATGGACCTCCATCCTGCTCAGCTAGAGAGGGAATAAAATGAAGCTGTTGGCACTGTTTGTGTTTGTGTGAGTGCGATTGGTGTCTGTGTTACCTGTGTAGCCATCCATGTATATATGCATATGTGTTGGATATGTGTGTTTGTGTGTGTATCTACTGGGGATACATGTTCAGACTCACTACTGGTTGGACCTGGGGACATGGAGCTGTGGCACACTTGCCTCCTGGGCTGCACAATTCAGCCCCCTTAACACCAGACAGCTCTAACAGACCCTGCTCCAAGCAGGATGTTGGACTAAGTAACGGCTAGAGGCCCCTTCCTACTTCAACCATTCCATGAGTCCATGTTTCATGATGTTCTCTTCTACTTTGTAGACAGGTCAATGTATCTCTGTGAAATGTAAAACACCCCTCAGTATAAACAGCATATCTTGCCCTTTAAGGACCTACAAAGAAGGATTAATGAACTATTTGGCAGATAAAAGTACACAGTGCTGTAAGCGAAAGAAAAGAGTTGGGAATGATACAGTGGAAACTGGAGAGGCAGTTCAACTTATGGTGCAGCTTTTGCCTCTTCAGGGACTCAGGAGGAGTTTGGATTTGGTGGCTTGCACTGAAGGAAGGTACCTCCTGGCAGCTTCTCCTCTTTCCTGTGGAGTTCCTGCAAGCCGTTTGGAGCAAATGGCTTCAGACAGAAGGTGTGGTGCCCATCTGGGTGCCCATGGCTTGTTAGGTAGCTGGCAGCCATCAACAGGAACGCCACTGGGCTGGGGATGTCAAGTCTGCAGTTGCAGAGTTCAACAGGGAGACAGAAGGCAAAACTGGTGAAGTCTCATCCATGCTGCCTTTTGGGAGCAGTCCTAGTGTGAATGACATGTCTTGATGTCATTGAAAAAAAAAAATTAAAAAAAAAAAAAAAAGAAAAAGAAATCATGAAGGTAAAACTGCTTTTGTGGTACAACATCTTAAGTACATACCTTTTTCTTAGAACAGGGTCTTTTTTCTCCTAACAACCATGAAAAAAATTGTGAAGTCCTCTGGCTACACATGGTATGACTTTATGCGGTATCATTGCTACAGTTTCTGAACACCTCATGGATTTTTAACATCTTCACATTAAAATGTATTTATCTTCAATGCTATAAATAATTCTATTCTTCCTACATTACCCTCCTTCTCAATTTTCTTATACACTCCCACTCCCAGTGCTCATTCACACAGTTCGTTTGTCAGTTTTCCCAATAACCATTATTTCACTGTCCTCTTATACATAGCTCATTTGCGTGGTACGACTTCCAGGTCTTATCTGTGAGACTCATACCTATTCCTCATTAAACATCACTCATAGACCTATTCTTGCAGCGTGCTGCCTACAAAGGAATGAACATTATTCAAAGCACTAATATTAAAAGTTTAATATTACATCTCAATACATCTGTTCCCTATTCTCTAACCTTTGCCTGTTTGTCTAGTTACCCTTCACCACAAAGTTCTCAAGAAGCAAATGTCTGTTCCTGAATAACAAATACCAAACACACACGAACCAGTACTAAATACTGGATAGCTGTGGTAAAGAAAATGAGATTCAGATATGTATTGAGTCAGCAGAAGCTTGTGGTAAGGCCTGAATTTCCCTCCTCTCCTACTGTAAGGAAGTTCATTGGATTTTTGTCTTTATTATACAGCACTATTTATGTGAATTTTAACATTCTGGTCTATGAAGAAACTGTTAATTATAACAATGAGAAATAACGGGAGAAAGTTCTTTCACATATGCATAATTCCATGAATTTCTCATTTGTGAAGATGAGGTTCACTCACTTTAGAAAGAGTGACTTCAAGATTGTAAGGAATTTCACAGAATTAATGAAGGGAGTTAATTGTCACAGCCTTGCCAATAATGTTCCCACAGAACACAGAAATTCTTGCTTATATGTGTATTTAATTATATTGTACCTATAAGAACAGAGATTTTGAAAGAAGTTTACAGATAAATTAAAGGGACTCTTTTATATTGATGTAGTTTTTTTGCATTACCTCTGCTATTCACTTCATTCTCATTAGCTCCAAATTCTGCTTTCTTAGAAATTCAGGTAACCGAGTCAATTAACTTTTAGGTCAATGTTTACTTCACTCCAATATCTCTCTGGAACAAAATTAAAGAAGTTGTCATCTATTTTTATCAATCCATCTTTTTGTCTGCCAGTGAGATATTAATATAATTAAATCATGACCAGAAGTAGCCTATGGCCTTGGAAACCTCACAGCATTAATTGGAAGAGACGGCCTAGAAATTTGATTCAGGGATTACTACCACAGAAAGGTAGGTTTTCTCTCCATTTATTTTCCCCACTTTTTCCCTCTGCTTCTAGTACACTGAGGAACTGCTGGGGATTATTTCAATGCTTGCTGTTTGGAGTGAAGGCTGTGACAGGAAAGGCCAACAGATTGTTCCCCATGGTACTGAATGATTTTGAATTTTAGTACTCTGTGCAATTTTCTCCCTCCCAACTGACATTATAAAATGAAGAAAAGATTTAGTTTATTATATAAAGGAAAAATCTTTGAAAAAAAAGCAGTTCATTTTATAGTAAATGTGGGTAAAGGAGCTGATAAACCTGTGGATACAGAGGGTAAATGTCATTGAAATGAGCAGTACTTTAATGAATTTTTGAGGCTTTACAATAATTGCTATTATCAAAGGGTGCACCAAAGATGTATTATTTAATTTTGTTCCTCTTTCTGTTTATCATCATAATAAGGGCATAGCAGTTATAACCCTCCTAAGAAAATTAGTCAGTGGATCAACAATTTGCAAAACCAGTAAAGACAAGACACAAACAATAGATGTTTCTGTTTGTTTAGGAAAATTATTTCAACTTCTATGTGCTATATTTTATTATGTTTTCTAAATTAATATCTTATAAAGATGGGGTGAATATTTGTGAATTCATTAGTGTGATTTCACTGAATTGCACATAATTATAGAACCATAGAATCTTACAGTCTTTAGAGTTGGAAGGGGTCTTAAAGATCATCTAGTTCCAACCCCTCTGCCATGGGCAGGGACACCTACCACTAGACCAGCTTGCTCAAAGCCCCATCCAACCTGCCCTTGAACACTTCCAGGGATGGGGCCTCCATAACTTCCCCGGGCTACCTGTTCCAGTGTCTCACTACCCTCATAGTGAAAAATTTCCTCCGGAGATCTAATCTAAATCTACCCTCTTCCAGTTTGAAGCCATTATCCCTCGTCCTATCACTACACTCCCTGATAAAGAGTCCCTCCCCATCTTTCCTATATGCCACCTTTAAGTACTGGAAGACCACAATAAGGTCTCCCTGGAGCCTTCTCTTCTCCAGGTTGAACATTCCCAACTCTCTCAGCCTGTCCTCATAGGAGAGGTGCTCCAGCCCTCCAGCCCTTTGGTCATTTTTGTGATCCTCCTCTGAACCTGCTCCAACAGGTCCATGTCTTTCCTGTGCTGAGGGCTCCAGAGCTGGACACAGTGCTCCAGGTGGGGTTTCACAAGCACGGAGTAGAGGGGTACCTCTGTTGTACCTGTATATATATGTACCTGTATATACCTGTACGTATCTGATATCTGTAGCTCTCAAAACAAATACAAATTATATTTATCAGTCCATGCTGGCTAATGGGCCAAACCCAGTGACAACATCCACACCAACACTAACTCTAACTCTAACCACAGCTTAGCACAGAATCACAGAATCACCAGGGTTGGAAGGGACCTCTGGAGATCATCTAGTCCAACCCACTTGCCAGAGCAGGGTCACCTATAGAGCAGGTTCACCTAGAGCAGGTTGCACAGGATGGCATCCAGGTGGGTTTTGAATGTCTCTAGAGTTGGAAACTCCACAATCTCTCTGGGCAGCCCTGTTCCAGTGCTCTGCCACTCTCAAAGTAAAGAAGTTCCTCCTCATGTTTAGATGGAACTTAGCAATTCTTATTAAACTAATTCCAAATACCTCTCCATCAGTCCCTGATGGGTTAGACCTTCACCTAATCCTAACTGGTTTATGTGGTTGTTTCTACTCAGGTTTAAGACAAACTTGGTTGCCTGATTTTTTTTATTTTTTTTTTTTCCTGGGAGACTCAGTCCTTATGATACTGCAGTGGTTCCTATTGGTTCCTGTTTGGTTAAATCCTATTCCTGATCTCAGACCTAACACTGGTCTGGTAGACTGTAAAATATCAGAACTATCACAACCCATCAGCCTTTCCAGTCTCAGCTCAGATCTGTAGACCAGTGTGAACTCTAAATCATCTTCCTCAGCTGGAAAAATATTTTAATCCTTGTCACTGGATCATCACCAAACAAAACTGTCCCTTGATGCCTTCTCTAATTTTGTAGATCTCTCCATCTCTTTTCCTACCATTACTTGATAAGCTGCTAATGACCCCAGTCATAGGTGACACTCACCACTCTTAAAGTCAAATTTGTCATAGCGTGAAAAATCATGCCGTCTGGTAGAATCTGTATCATTAAAACTTCGTGACTAAACTCTAATTCTAATCCTGAAGTTCCTGTGGTTCTGTAATCCTAATCCTGTAGTTCCTAATGCTGAAGCCAGTCGTCTTTAAAAACCCTATGTTCTGGGTACCAAGGCAGTAGAAATGTCTTTTTGCAGCCCAAGGTGAGGAATGTGAATATTAAATGTAGGATATGCCTAGCTGTGTGCCTTATCCTTTTGGTTAGCTGTAGATGATTTTCTGCTTGCTGCTCAACAATGTGACTGCTCTGATTCCCACTAGGATGTCTAAATCATCCACTACATAGGGACCAAATGATTCCTAGTCCTGGGTTCTACCTGTTTAAATGCATGAATCCTTTACTAGAACTCACCTATAGTGATATAATGAGGCAATGATTTACACGGCATACATTTTAACTGTGAAGTATCTGCGTCTTTTCATGCACAACTATTAACAAGAAATAGAAGAAAGTACCATTACATTTAGAGTTTACAGGTTATTGTTGAAGTTGATTTAGAATTCATTCAACCCAGAGAAGATCCTAGTGGTACTTATGAGAAATTGCACTCAGAATAAAAATGTAATGATTTCATACTGTTGCTCAGAATCCTTCCTTCTCTCCTAATAGAGTTAATTTCTATGCTTCTTAGGATCAAAGTAATTCTTTTTCTCACCATCTTACATTGGCTAAAACTGTGCTGTAAAATCTTTAGTGGCCTTATCTTTACTGGTTCTAATAGCATGAGTATAACAACAGATAGATTATGGTCTAATTGATGTGTCATGGAAGTGTCACTACTTTTACTTTAGTCACAGGTTATTAGGTTCAAAGATGTGGCTCTGCACGTATTTCAATATAATTTTTCTGGAATTTTTCTGTGGACTAACTGACGACCTCCATGTGACAATACTGATACCCTTTCATGTGATTCTCCTCCCACATTCATATCATACATAATTAATTGTCAGCACCATAAAAGTCATTCTTAGTCCTTTCATCAGCATTTTCTTTTGTGGATAGTGACACCAAGACTTTCTTACCAAAGTAGTATTGCTTCTTTATACACGGCTGATGAAAAGTGTCCCTGAAGAATAATTTTTTTCTCACACCCTTTTGTTTTAAGGGATTTAATTTTTTCTCTGAATGTTCTGTATTGATAGAGTTTTCTCACTCACTATCAAAACCCAGAAACCTTCAGGAAGAAATTGGTCACTGAGATGTGATCTTATATTTTCTTAAGAAATTGAGAACGAGCAGAGTTAAAAAATAACCTGAAATTATTTGAAGTAAAAAAGTAGTAGGAAAGTTATTTGTTCCTTCAGAAATTCTGTCCAGATGAAATATACAACAATTAAGAAAATAACTGGGGGAATAATGTAAATGAATATTTATCCTAAAATGCCAGGGAATATTCTACATGGAGCATACCACTGAAGTGCGCATTCTCAGTTAGTCAGTTAAACTCCTCCTATTGCTCATGTAAAGAGATAAATAGCCTCAGCAAACCATTTACCCACCTATCTTAAATATTTATATTACGCTAAGATAAAACACAATCAGGACATGACACTTGCCATCTCTGTTTGCTGACTTAGGGGCCTTAAATTCTCGACTGTTCACCTTGACTGTTACACAGACTGAGACAGAAAAAAGGAATCCCATCAACCTGAGGCTGCAGGTACTGATACCACCCAGTTACCAAAAATACACTTCAGCTGAATCATTCTTGGCAGTTACGAGTTTGATACAATTAAAATCTCTGCAATTAAAGAAATATGGGAAGCCTTGTATTGCGTTGCATAAAAACTTTGAGGGCTGAAGTGATGAAAGCAGGAAAAGCAGGGTAGCATCTACATCAAATAAAACCTGTGAATATTCATTGGGGAAGAAAAAAACCCAAAAGCACGTTTCAGGAAAACCTTTGGTGATTTTGAATTCAAATTCAATATTTTAAAATATTTAGTTGTGCTATCCTTAAACTCTGTTTTATCTCCAACTGTCTAAAAATCTAAAACTTCCTATGCTTTTAAATGCAGAGTGGATTTTCAGTCTCCAGAATAATTAATATTTGATCCCAGTTACTAGGAAGAGAAGTTCTAATAAATAAGTACTTTTGATAAGTGCGGCTAAAAGAGAAATTGTGGTATGAAATAATTTAAGAAAGGTATTTTACTACATAAATACAAGGGATAATGTGTGTCAAAATTAGTATTAAAAAAAGCTTCTAAAATTGACTGAAACTCAGCTTGAATATCCATAATTTTCAGCCCTTTTGTTAATTCAAATCAGATTCTTCTTAATTGCTTTTCCATAAATTCAATCTTATAATTAAGAATATCTCCAATCAAAGTAGATTAAAGCATTTCACACATTTTCCACATATCAATTAAACTCTATGTTTTACACACCATTTGAACAGTCTCTTCAATGTTATTGATGTTTTCTTCTAATGATATAGGACCATATTACACAAGTTTCTTTGTTTAACCAAGGTATCAGACTCTAAAGCCCTAACTGCCTGAAAAACATATTAAAGTCACATTTAATGAATCTAAATTCTTTTTTCTTCTCTGGCTATATTAAAAAGAATAGTTATAGAATTAAGACATTTCAGCTGAATAACGTCTGAACTCCATACAAAGCTAACAGTTTCTGGGACTATGGAGTCTGCCTAGGCTGCTTCTCTCTCTAGCTCTTTTATAAATATAAAAATTTTTAAAAAAATCCCAATGTTGTTTCTTCTCTCAGCTTAGGTCTTCAGAGCCATATAAGCCAATTAAACACATTCAACTAAACTATTTTAGTAAGGTGAGAAAAGTTACATCAGAAAAATTAAAACAAAATTAATTAGGTCAGGGTTTGCCTGGGGGAGCGGCTCCATGTAAATCGCAAATTGGTTAAGCAGGTTACCACGTAAGCCATGTCTAAATAAGAGCCTTCCTCTTCTATCTAATGTTTAGCCTGACACCATGCATGAGTTTTACCAAGAACTCAACAACAGAGGCTTAACAAACTGCCTAATAACTTTTAAATGTGATACACAGACATTTTTATACCTCTTCTTGTGATTTATAATATATAGGANTTTTTTTTTTTTTTGTGGTTATAATAATGTATTTTCTGCCTGATTCGGAAGAAAGGAATGAATCTGAAATACCATCAAGGCATGAAGTGGGACCCACGGATATGCCATTTGTACCGTATTTGGGCCAGAAACCTGGATGAGCATGCCTCAGAGAAGAAACAGAGGAAAAGATCTATAGCCTGAGAGGATTTCCCAGCAACATATTTACCTCATGCATTGCAGGTTGCTTGCTCCTCTGGCCACTATTTGTCACAATGATTACAGGTGAGGCATACTGGAGGAGCTAGATAAGTTGGAAGAGTAACTTTAATTTTTTAAAATATTTTATTTCTTCTCTAATGTGTTGTTTCTATAATTCTAGAATTTTATTTAAAACCTTGATAATCAGCCTACCTTTTTTTATTACTTGGAAGTGGTTTAACATTGAAGGCGTCAGGACTAACACCAGTGTATGAGATTGGGCTGGCTCTGTATTTCTGTGATCAAAAACATGCTATCAAAATCTATGTCAGTCCTGAGCTCTCCAGCTCTGTCATTACCTTGAACAACATACTCTTATAGATCATCATTTAGAAGTTTCTTCCTGTAGGTTGTATCAATAATGAAAATATTTTTCTACCACTAGTTGGCCCTTGATTTTGTTAGAAAGATTACAGTTTTTTAATATTTTGGCCTGATTTAGTGAATCTTGTTCTTTTGGAAGGTGTGATTCAGGGCTCCATTTTGAACAGAATTCCTTATGAAGCAGAAATGTTTGTTCCCAAGAATCAAAGATGTATATTTTTAATCCGTTTTTCAGCCTCTGTAGTCTACAAGTGGTAAGATCATTTTCAGACATCACATGGCAATTAATTGCCTCTTCTAAACTGGTCAACATGTTCTTCAAAGACTTTTTTCCCCTTCAGTTAGATAAATGATACTTGAATCACAGTATTTTCCGAGTTGCCGTCTTTCCTTATTACTTTTAAGATTAGTCTAAGAGCATCTATTTTATTTCAGATTAATAATAAAAATCCTTCCTCTTGATCTAAAGATTTAATATATGCCAAGCTTCTGCCTCCTTTGAGGTTCCTCGTTCTCCTGGTTCTTCATTTAGGCGTAATCACATTTAGCTCTGAATAGCCACTGGAAAAGGAGCTTTGTTCAGCCATTGTGTCCAATGTTGGCTCCACCAGACTTGTGGCCAGCAAAGATGGACTAGCAAAGACAAAATCCACCCTGTCCAGATGAAAATACACTGCTGACTGTAGCCTCCATAATAAATTATGGCATTCATCATGTGCAGATGTTTGACAAAATGTAACTGCTCTCTCACTTATGGAGCTTTGCACACTTGGAAATTGATAACCTGGTAGGAATGTGCTGCTGTAAAGGACTGGGAGATATACAGCATAGAGGCACAAGTTCTTCCCATACACTTATGAAAGATTCAAATGGTCCTTGGAGATAGTAGAATGATATAATTCAATGAAAGCAGAAGAGGTACTTTCAGAGAATGTGATTTTTTAATTGAAGAAGTTAATTTGGAAGAGCCAAACCTATCTCTGATATGAGTACATGGTCAGAAATCTGAAGAATTCAGTAAGGACTGGGGATTTTCCTAGCCTCAGTATAAACAAAGACATTTGTCACAGTAGTGTGCAGCATATCCGTATTTATGATTTGTTAATTTGTAATTAGTTTCCAAAATAATCTTACATGTATTGTCAAATGCATCTTTGATTTACAGCGTATACCATCTAAGCAGTCAGCTGCATAACACAGTTTGTCTACAATGTTCATGCATAAATAATCACTGTCAGTAATTCTAAATTAATTTTGAAGAACAGACTGTGAAAATCTGTTACTATGCAGATGAAGGGTATTTTAGTCATACCATTTCACAAGCATGCATACCTATTCAAAATAATATCAGTCAGGTAATGACATACCTAATATTAACCTTCCGTACACAGGGTATGCAAAAAGGGTGTTGCGATGGTACACAGCAGTCATGTAGGGTTCTCTAATAACAATAAACTTTTCATCATTTCTCCATAGATACAGATTTGAGCTAATCTACTTAGGGTAAAAAAGTTATAATGACATGCAACTAGATTACATAAATCCGGGCTGGGTATGTGGCTAATAAAAGCAGATCCTAGTTTAATTTTTACATTAAGAATGTTTTGAGCTTCAAAGGAATATTCCATGTTTTTTAGAACCTGACAATTTCAACTTTTATTATTGATATTGATTACACTGTTACCTGAATATGAACAGAAAATGTACTGGCCCATCATAATTTTTAGGCTTTCTGTAAATTACGGTAAATTTTGTCTTAATCTAAACCAAGGAAATTGATCAGATATAATAATTTTTTAAAATTATTTTAGGGCTTCCTATTTCACACTTGATCCTGAAATTTATCAGAAATGTGTTAAAAGCACATGAAAAAAATAAAAAGAGGGGAAGTTTTTAGGGGGATTTTATTTCTGTCGATAATTTCTGAAATATTCTCAAATAATTTCTGAAAATGCTACCTGCATTTTGCAGAAACCTGTACATTCTTATATGCAAAGATCAATTTTGGAAATGTTTGTTATTATAAGAGACAATAAAGTTTGGCAAATGTTAAACCAGTTACAATTTAACAAGATCATTGCCCCTGGAAGCTGTAATCAAGCATCTGTAGGTTTTTAGATGCATTTCTAACAATGAATACATTGTGCCCTAAAATTAGAGAGGCTGCTATGATTTATAAATTTTCACATTTTACTGGAGAGCTGCAGAACTGTTATAAGATGATGGAGACAACAAATAAACAAGCTGAGTTCATGAAGATTAACATTTTCAAAAAATGTATATGTTTAGACATATAACTAATTGATGTTTCATAGCTAAATCCCTTTTTACAGTTTAAAGAAGCTTTTACTTGTCTCAAGACCAGTCCCAGTTTTCTTATAGAGGCAACAAGAGAAGAGAACATAAACACACAGATACAAAAAAAGAATAGGGCAAGCAGTCAGTGGAGAAAAGGGAAAGATTTTGGTCAAGGCAAAATAATTTTCCATAATAAAAAATCTGTGAGCAGAAACTGGCCTTATTCATTCATCAGGAAAATGAACATTTGCTATAGTGACAACAGCATTAAATGCACTATTTATTACACTGCTGTACGTATAAATGCACCCAGCACTTATCACAAAGGTCATGAAAGCCCTAGAAAGGGAACGGGTTCTTTGAAGCATGACTAGCTAGTAGATGACTTTCAGCAACTTAGGCTGTGACCACCTGATCCCTGCATTTTTAGATGACTCAAAATCTGATCATCTTGCTGAATGCAAAAGTGCAGGTCCTTAAAAAGTCTTCGACTTTGAAAGCCTGAAACAATGAGGCAGTTTGTACTTTTGAAGCACGGGCTGCAGAAGAGACAAAGAAAATATTAGCAGAATCCACCGGTTTTGAATCCACATATTTCTGATACATGTTTTCCCTTCTTCCAACATTACAGGGCAGTTGACTACATCTACTTGCAAACAGATAAGGTGAATGGGACAAAATGTTTCAACATCAGTATGACTGCAAAGTCAATTTTATTGATTTTAAGTATAAAAACTGTTCAAATAGACCTTAAATAATGCATTTTTTTAATCTAATTATTGTGACCTATTTATCTTTTTCAAGCAGTGTCTTATGTTTGATGTGCCAAAATCGGGCAAATATACGTTAGTCATCTAATTCTGCTGCTTCTGTAAGTAGCCTTCATAGACGTGAGAAACAAGCTTTGTGATGTCTTTACAAAAAGGGAACTAGCTATTCCTCTCTAACTCTTAGACATCTAAAGCCAGGTAGTATGAAGCGATATCATTTTTTCTAAGTGTATTTGTTTTCTTAAAGTATTTAAGGCTGGCTACCAGCAGACAATATATTAGTCATAGAATAAAGATCTAACAGCAATGTAGTTTAGAACAGGAGAGGAGAGGAGTTTTCGTAGGTCATACAATGAAGTTTCCAGCCTAGCTCGTCATCTAACCTCAAGCATAAATTTACCAACATCTACTTTAATATATGCAGGTTGGTTCCTCCTCTCCTGCTACTTGGAAGCTACTCCAGAATTAATTCCCATGAGGTTTAGAATCAATCTTCTAATTTATAGTCTATACCAGGCTACATCTATATAAACAATGCGCAATGAGAGCACAACCCTTTGTCAGAGAAAAATACCAATCTGTAATTCCACAAAGTTATAAATAAGGACTGTGGTTGGCAGTGGAGGCATTACATCTTCCATAATGCCTGTGGAGACATTACATCTCATCTATAACTCCTTGTATTATTGCAAACTTCCAGAATAATTTCTGGCAAACCTGCCTGCAGGACATTATGATTTTAATGCACATGAGAGTTTATTTTCACTTTCCTGTAAATATCATCCATTTTTTTCTCTTGAGTAAAATGTATGTAAAAATACTATAAATCTCTGGTTTGATATTTACAGCATTTTTGCTTCTTAATTATCACCCCCTGGAAAACTGCTGTAATGGTATGAGAATATTAAGAAATCCCAATTGTCTTTTTACAAAAACCAAAACCAAAAACTTCAAGCATGTTAGAATTTGCTATATTTATCATTATATTTGTGCAAAAAATAATACTTAATATTGAATTGATCACCCTACCTTATCTTAAATTCTCATTCTTGAAACAGGAACACATCCCAACTTTCATCAGATTATGTATCAAAATTCTCCCTGAAATTTTTTTTTTGTTTTTTTATAACCTGAGTCACAAATCTGGTATGTGCAGGCAATCCTCTCTTTCTATGCCAGATCAAGACTAAATGATTATTTGGGTACATTCTTGCTTAGGCAGCCTTCTCCCTTTCATTTTTATAGAGATTATTAAAGGTTATAAGTATTATCATCTCCAAATGGTAATTCACATAACTGGCTTTATAGTGTCACTGAGCTGGGAATTCAGAGCTACCAAACCCGGCTCTGAAAGGCATCTTCTTTGGTATGGTTTGGATTTATTCTACACGGTGTTTCCCCTCCCTTCACCACTATAAATTTATTTAAACAAAACCAAAGTCTGAGAGAACCAAGGATCTTTGCATTGTCAGTTATTCCCAGTTATATGCTGTTACGAACAATGCAAATTCACAAAAGCTCAAACTGATTTATTTTTACATGGAAGCTCAGGAACTTCCTACCACTCAGACTAAGCCCATAATATCTTCTCTGGGGTATCATTTCAATCTCTTCTGAAATGTATTTGAGCTACCTGTGCTATATATGGAATGACTGCTGTAACATCATTGGTATTTACCCTGAAGAATCGTATTTTTATTTTAAAAATTTTTTATAAATATATGCCAAAAAAAATTAAAATCTAGTATTCCTCCTAAGTAGGCCCTTTTATTTATTCTGATGTTGTCTTTCCACATAGGAGCTGGACAAAGCTATGCCAAGTTTGGCAGTCAGGAACTCTTGATTCCTCAGCCAGTGTTCAAACTACTGAGCCAGAAACTGCAGGTTTAATTTAAGATACTTAGCAAATCCTAGAAATGTATTGTTCAGCATTATCATCTTGGACTAGGCTTGAACCAAGCCATGTGAGCAATGTGGTGCCCAAGAGACTCATTCTGCTACCTCAGGAGATTAAAAAGTTAAAATTAAGGCCAAGAAATGAAAAGCAAAGTATAATGTAGTATGAAGGTTATTCAATCAATATTGCCGTTCATGGACCAGGAAATAATGGGCATTGCTGGATAAGAACCTGAATTTTCTTTGTGTTATCAAAGCACTTACACTGATTCCTTCATAGAAAAGAAATGATCTGTGAAAGACTAATGGCTGGAAATTCCAAGATTACTGAAAAGATTGTGTTGAAATGATCAAAAAATATTTTTCCTTTCTATGGGCAGAATATTGAAATGCAACATTAAAAAATTTAACAACTGATAAATGTGATTAAAAAATATTGCAGCAACTGCCATATATTCCACTTCTCTCTAAAGACCACATTGGACCAAATTTCATATTTCCTGAAAAAATCCTCATGGGAAACTGAAATATTTCAAGGTTTTTGACCACATGTTTCAATCTCCTCAGTTAATATCTTCAAATATACTTTTCATAGAATTAAAAGAAAGACACCTCATTGCATTATTTGGTATCAGCCTTTCTATTGTGCGTTCTGTTCACAGGAAAACAAAGATGCTCAATTTCATAACCTTCAAAATTGAAGTATCTACATGGTAAATACAGAATACGCTATTGATAGTCTTCCCTTAGTTAATCATATGAGGATTCTGCTTTTATGGATAAATTGGCTAGGTATATGCCTGGTACTTTCATCAGAAGAGCTACATTCACGATCGGTAGCCTCCCACCTTCCTTTGCTGTGTTCTGTGCTGCACTATGTCAGTCAGTTTTGCTCACTGGCTTTGACAGCATCAGTTCATAATCACTAGCACAGCAGATCACTTTTTAGCTGCAGTATTCCATGTTGTAGAGCTAACGCCATACAGCTGAAGATTTGCTTTTAGCATGTCTGGTTAACAATTCATTGGCTGACCTCTCAGCTGTTCTCACATTTTAAAATAAGAAAATAGCTCTGAGCAATCATTTTTCTGAGACAAGCATCGGATGCTTGGACCAATGTAGCTCAGCCCTGGAGGAACACTGCCTCAGTACTGCTTGGGATCATATTATGTTATACATTTTAACACCATTAAAGGCAGAAAGATAACTCACATGGAACTGGCTGGAAGGCTTGATGTGAAAAGTGTTAATTTGTTCAAGTGCTACAACCATAGAGAAGAATGGTGACAACCACACAGTGCACATTAACATTTGTTTGAAGTCAGATGCCCTTTTAATTCCAAACATGCTGATTTAATCTCTCAAAAGCTACACCAGCTTTTGCTATCCTCTGTGTGACTTCATCATCAAGAGATGTGGTGAGAGAGGACGCTGCCAGACTGGCAGAGTTTGTCTATAGATTTCCATATTGTATTGCCAGGACACATGGCTGGTAGAGACAGAGACAGGACCGCTGTTTCCCTCAAGCTGAGGCAGGGGCAGGTTGAGATGCTGAAGGATGCAGACAAAGCAGCCAGTAATGAGGTCTGCAGCCTGTACCAGGGGCAGCCCTGTCTGGCAGAGCCCACTTGCTCTGTGGCCTTTAGGTCAGGTCAGAGTCTCCGTAGGTCAAACATGCCACCATCCACACTAAAGGATGTGGGGCTGCATACCATTGTGCCTAAATGTAAGGAGTTTTGCTTCCGACACTCTTATATTAGTAGAACAATGGAGCCTTACTGAGGACCACATGCAACAGCAAAATACCTTGGCACTGCTGCTTACTTAAAGATTGTTGTTGCCCTGTCATTATGAAATGAGTGAACAGTCTGCAAGTTAATCTGGATAGCTAAATGAAGTGAAGCTCTCTCCAAGAAATCCTGACAAGTAATCACAGTACAGTCATAGGGCCAAAGGCTTTCACTGACAAAGATCATTCACAGATCTTGCTTTTGCTCTGCTCACATCCTTGAATCTTCATGGCTTTAAAAGTCGCATAAACCATGCCTTAACACTGACTTTCTGAGGATCAGTTTCAGCCTCAAGCTTGTAGAGATCTACTGCAGCAGAGATTTCCCCAACAACTGGCAGAAATTAAATATCCCAGTCATCATACCGTGGTGGGACATATTTCAGTTTGAGAAGGTGGGTGACATCAGCATCCTTCAGCTACTGTGAACTCTCGTTTAACATATAACAACGAAGAGCTGCAATCATTTGTGATTAGATCCTAACCTCCAGATTTGTTTATTTTGGCAGAAATGTCAGCAGTAGTTAGCCTTGCACTGTGACATCTGTTTCGTGGTTTCAAAAATCTCCAGCACGGTAGATGGTACTGCAGTTTGCCGCCCACTGGATTTCACTTATCATTCCATCAGAGATGGAAGATGGAGAATTGCATAACTGTAGAACGTTTCTGCTGGGAATTCCTCTCACTCCCTAATAGTATTTTGACCATCTTCCCTATGGAGTGGCACAACACCAGTGGGGCCTTTGCGATATATACTGATTTCAAGCATTCAGAGAACTCTTTGAAATTTTTATTTGATCATTTCCTGAATCTCCTCCCTGTACTCATCTTCCAGGACAGGAAACTTTTCTTGTGCTTCCTTGAACTGCTTGTTGAGAAGGTTTATAAAAATCTTTTGCCTCACCTTATGAAGTACATACCTATAATAGTGAACTGATGGACCTGACATTTCCATTAAATGCATCCAAGAGCGATCTTTAACAAAACAGAGGTACTTTGCTGAGCCATACTATAGTGCATCTTTGAGACTTTTCATTTTCTATGATTTGATACTTGAATAGACACAATAACAAGCTTACTTTTCAATCATTTTCTTTTTTGTGACTGCCATGTTGAATGACACAGCATTTAGTATTTTAATGAGAATTTGCTGTCTCTTCTGCAAGCATCAGACCACTAGGGATATTACACTGCTCGCTAACTGATGGTCTGACCAGCAATCTGCACCAAATGTGGTCTGAGAAAACCTGACATCACAAATAGGAAAGTGCCTCACTAGGACACTATCAACAAGATGCCATCACTGTGATCATAAAGGGTTGCCTAGCACTTTGCCAGTTTGTTAGTGTTAAAGCAGTTTCTTTGCCCTAGGTTTCCTGTAGCAGAGTCTTAGGCAATAATCCCCCCAAAAATAATTGGTACAGCAGCAAGGACAGCTCAAACTGGGTGCTTCCGGAGAGGAAACCAGAACAAAGAAATTCCTGGGCAATTATACCCTTACAATCTCTGCATCCAACCTTCACACGCTCTTCACGCAGCTTGCACACCCTCCTTGGTCCAATGGTAATTTATGGTCCAGGGTCTTCTTATTCCTCACTGGATTCTTTATCTTTCTCCATGCCGGCCGTTAACTGTTCTTGCCCAATCACAGCCTCTGCTGATGGTAGTAGCTTCCTTATCTCCCGGTTTGTACCAGTTTCAGGGCCTTCCTTTGTGTAACTAAGTAGAAGTTCAAAACAAGTTCAACTTATGTAGGTGAAAGTTCACAGCTTGCAGCCTAAGGCTTCAGCAACTTTAGCACTAATGCTAAGCCAGTTCTATATAAGTAGTACGCCAAGGCAGCCTAACACTAAGTGATTAACTCTAAGGGATTAATTTTATTTAAACTGAACCACTAGTATTGCCTATTCCTTTAGTTAGAAAACTGAACACTATCTACTGCCAATTTTCAGCTCATAACATTAGCAGCCGTGTTGCTGAAGCTTTCCTAATTGGCAGAGATGTGGGACCTTCACAAAGTCCCCACAATATATTCATGAATTTATCACTTTGTGGAATTAATTTAATCATATTTGTTGAGTAAAACTATGACATAGTCATTGGACTGGTACTAATAGAGGTGCCTGGTGAAGCTATAAAAGAACTGTTTTGCATATCAACTGGCATTTAAGCACCTGCGTTGTAAATCCAGCTATAACCCTCCCCTTCTGATTACTTATGCTTGAGCCTCTTTTATCATGAGCAAAGAAACTGTGCAAGAGTATATACACAACAAAACAATTATGTGTTGGCCAAGACACACAATAGATAGTTATGGCTAATGAGCTACTAGGCTAAGCATTAATATAGTCACCACTGCTGATTAGATGACAGATGAGGATTTGCTGACCAGAGAGCTGTCAATCAGATGGGGAAGGATCACCCTCTGCTGCTTTTCAGAAGAGACTGCACCTTGATATTGCAGAACCGCAGTTGCTGTAGGTTCTTTGCTTTTTTATTTTTTTTTAACTTAGGGTTTTAGACCTTTTCATGCCAGAACATTTTTTTATCATAGCCTTGAGCTGCTAATTATTACTGTCTCAACAGTTACACTTTTATCACTTTTTCTTTTTCTTTTCTTTTATGACTTTTGTTCAAATGATTTCTCATATCTTAACAACAATTTTCTTAGCAAGATTCAGCCAAAGTCACAAAACTTTGCTGTTCCAAATTTGGTGCTGGATTACAATTGACTTCCTGGAGTGAGGGATACAGATCCCCTTCTTCCTGGTGCAATGTCTTTTGATCATAAATGTTTGGTGTTAGGGTCTGGCACCCAGCCTGAACCCCCACTTAAACCTTTGCCTACTGTGTTGTAGACACCAGCAGGGTGAGTTTTGCTAACACATGCTCTGTCAACAAGTTCAAAACAAATTTATAGACCAAGAAATGCTGTATCCCTTTCACTTTTCTTAACAGTATCAAGAACTCTGTAAACATTTGCTGTACAATTCAGTGTGAGACTAAATTTACTTGGCTAATGCAGGTACCAAAAATACGCCCTAGTTGTTAAATGTCCCATTACAGTCAATAAAGATCTAGCTGACGTAGCCAATGGAGCTTGGAGAGTTATTCAGCTAACCAACCAGGGAGAGGAGCACACAGGAAAGTGCAGGAGAGAATGAATTTACCATTTTTTTAAATATCGGTGACTTAAGAGATGAGAAACTCAGTATAGCATCCTTAAGAGTGGCAGAGATTGCTAGAGACTAGCATAAACTCTTTGTATCGAACATGCCATACTGCTCGGTGACAGCTATACCAGCTGATCCCAGGGGATGCTGAGAAAGCAAAGAACAAGGGACAGGGGAGCAAAACTTAAGGAAAAACAAGTAAAGAGAGCAAACAGCCAAAAGAGTACACACCAAACCAGTTTTACTTTTGAAAAGAAAATGACTGTTGCTTGATGTTTTTTATGTTGTGTGACACCATCTTGCCGGACATGTTACTTTAGTTCAGTTTTTTGGGAATAGCTCACTGAAAGGGTTGTCAAGCACTGGAACAGGTTGCCCAGGGAAGTGGTTGAGTTACCACCCCAGGAGGTATTTAAAAGGCATGTAGATCTGGTGCTGAGGGACTTGGCTTAGTGGTGGACTTGGCAGTGCTAGGTTTGTGGTTGGACTTGATGATCTTAACGTCTTTTCCATCCTAAATGATTCTATGATTCTATGCTCTCAGCTCTCCACAAAAAGCAATTCCCTTTCCTTTTAAGTATCAAGTCTGTGTAAGAAAGTTTTATCCAAAAGAAAAACACTTAATGCAAGAGAAAAAGTGCAGGGAGAAGAAAGGAACTGATCAAACTTATGATCTTGAAAGACAATATTAATGACATAGTGGCAGGGATCCTCTGCTCCATTTTCTTTATAAGCCACTGTGAGAATATTTGATACAAAGAAGTTCCTTTCAAGTGCTTTCTTTGTACACTTGTTATAAGCAATTAGTGAAGCCCCACAGTTGTGTGATCTGACTTATGAGTTTTTATTTTGTTTTTTCCTTGGTGAATTCAATGGCTGTTGAATGTTCCTTTCCCTGTGATCTTCAGCTCAGATGTCTACACATACATTTCTATTGGGTCTAATTTAGTGCTGTCTCACTCCAGTTCTGCTCTGACAGAGCTCCATACATTTTTTTGTTAAGGGAGAACTGGAAAGAAATCAGGACATGCCACCTGAACTGTTCCCAAACTGAACTAGTGAAGAGGAGCAAGAGGAGAATCTGAACATGTGAAATTTTATCAAAGAAGTTTTTTTATTAACTAATCAAGAAAAGAAAATGTATGTATTTTTTATTTTTAGCAAGGAATATTGCTAATGAAACAAAGTTTATGAACTCAGATTTTGGGATTAAAGTTTTTACTTTTTACAGAAACGTATTTTATAGTTTAGATTTTTTTCTTTGAGGACAATAACCTGAATGAAAGTAAAGCTTGAATTCTGGTTTCTGATTCAGCAGAAGTTCTAACAAGTGACCCTTACTGTAAACAAATACCTTTACATGTCATAATTGTTTACCAGCTTTGAAAGAGATGTCACCAGTCTCAACTGGCTTGATTTTAATTAAAGTAAGTTATGTGTTTGTGTCAGAACATCTTCCCTTTCTCAAAGAAACCAGGAGAGGCAGCTGCAAAAACTGCTGTTGTATTCCAGATGGTTTGTACAGAAAAGAACAACAACGTATTTCATACTGAAAGCCTATTAAAAAACAAACCTCATTTACACTGATTAAAGGGACTGTTTAATTGCTGAGTAGTTCACTCATAAAGGAACACATTGAATATACAGGATACCACAGAATCTTGCATGGTGTTACGATGGTCTCTTTTTTTTTCTTGTCATAATAGTATAAATGGACACTTGGTTGTATATACTTTCCCAAAATAAGTGAAGAGACAGAGGAATCAAAATCAGTAAAGACTCACTGAATTATGGTATGGAAGCAAAGAGATGCAATCCTTTTTTGTTTCACTGTGGACATTGTCCATTTTTTTCCTTACGTTTTAGAAATACTGGTTCCTATTGTCTTGATTTACCTTTTGAAACATGGAATCCAGTCATCATGTTAGATTCATTTCTTTGGAAACTTAATGTCTTAAAAAACATGTTTAGTAAAATTATTCATATATAGATAGATGGATAGATTATATGTATTTTAATCTCAGAAAACCAAACTCTCTTAGTTAAATTATTTTTTTTTTCTTAATTTGATAGATTATATACTTTGAATATGCTTGTTGTAGCGATATGCTAACATTCCATCTCATTGATATAAAGCATAATGAAATCAGGGGAAGTATAGACAGTATGTGATTAAACTCAGCAAGTCCATTAGAGATCTGACTGTTTAAAAAAGCCCTTGCAAGCAGAGGGGTACCAAATGGCACACGTGTGGATGTCTGCAGTTTTAAAAGGGGTCTTTCTCTAATTTTTCATAGCAACTGAGTGGATAAGTAACATAAAATCAACATTTCTCCTGCAAAATTGATAGTTAGAATTAATTTGTATCAACTACAACTGAGAGCAGAACTCCAGGAATTTTGTCTTTGGGATTTGTATTTGTAATAAAACATGTAAGTAACTTATTTATAAGGACAGAAGATGAACGAGTACAAGATCAGGGATATTATAAGCACATTGAGTATATTGCTACTGTCTTGAATCTGAATAAACTTGGTTTCCTGATACATAATAATTTTTTAAAAAAATCTTTCAAATCAATAATATCTAAGCAATTACTAGGGACTATATCAGGGTTTTTTCTGCACTCAGGGTTAGAAAGCAGATAAAGCTCTGAGTGTAAGCAAAGCAGACATTTTCTAACGCAGTGCTGTTGCAGACAGGACTGGGCAGATTCAGAGGAGTGGCCTTACCAGGATTCACGGTTGCCTGTCCCACATGCTGACAGCAGCAAGTAGTAGATATCTGTATTAGCTTTGCCTTCTCGCTTCTGCCTTGTTCAGAGCAGTCTGACTCTCCCCCTTTTTTGACAACAATCTGTGCAAGGAAAGACCCCATTCAATCTCAGCTGCCTCAAAATTTTACTAACCCTTGGCATCTATCTCCCAGGCTAAACCCCTTGAAGTTACAGTGATTCATCCCAGGACCTTTACCACTGACCTATCCCTGATCCCAGCCCGACTCCTCCTCTCTGACTCCACATCTGCTATGCTGCAGCTGCATAATTGAATGCCTCTGGATGATTTTATTTTGTTTTTTTTCCTTCTTCTCTGAGCAGAAAATTTCCATGCAGACTCACTCCTGGGAAGTCTTGAACTTACTCTACTTGCTATTTTGTAATATAACAAACAGGACCTTCAAATTTGCACACTAACAAGCAAAGTCTTTTCCATCTCTTGCATGGGAATTGACAGAATTTATTCTGGAAGAAAAGAGCTGAAAAGACAATCTACTCATTGCAAACATCTAGGAAGTTTTGGCCTTAAATTTTGAAGGGCATGAATGGGAAAGGAAGAGGTGGAAATCTACTTCTTAGTTCTTTTTCTGCTGGGAATTACTTTGTATTGTGAACTTTTGAGGAGAGGGAAATAACTTCTCTAACTAAAAGACTAAAATAAGCCAACAGCACTTAAGGATATATTTTTCAGATGTATTTTCCTCATTTTATACTGATTTGATACGAACAAAATAAAATAACACAAAATGCCTTTCCAGCAGTGTCACGTCTTTCCTTCTCTTCTTTCTGTGATGAGTATCACATTAGAGAACTTTTGACACAACAGAGTGTGGTGGTGCAACCCCCCTGCCACTCTCAGGCCCCTCGATACTTGGCGTGATTCCCTCCCCACCTGGGCCACATAATAATACCATGACCAGA
>VYXH01011837.1:48693-59654 GCA_013397275.1 Burhinus bistriatus | reverse complement strand
TTTATGGATGTGGATGTTCTTCCATTTTCCGTGCACGCGTAGGAGTTAAAGGGGTACCCGCCGACTCAAAAGGTCATGCAATATTAAAAGATCTTCGATCTCAGCAGTTACAAACTGCGGTGTGTGCGTGTTTGTGTAAGTGTGTGTGTGTGCGCGCTCATATGCTTTGTTTATATGTACATACATTAATCTGAAATCTGTGCTTTGCTCTCACAGGTATACTTATTGGTTTGGGATATTTTATAGTAAGTTAGTGTGAATCTTGTCATCTTTGAATCTGTAATCAAGTCGCTGTTCATTTATTTAGTTAAATCACTTTGCGAATCTTTAAATCAGTTAATGACTAAGCGCTGCTAAAACTCAATCTCTTGATCTGCCTCAAATCACAAATAAAACTGAACTGCTGCTAAATCATAACTGAGTCTGATACTTCCATCCCGCGACACAGAGGATCCCTGTTTTGGAGGGGCTGTCAAGCTGCTGCAAATGGCTATGTAAGAGGAAAAGATCCAGCCCACCCGTGCTACACACGTGTGCGTGCACACATGGACATAGATTGTGCTATGGATGAGGTCACTGACAGTCGGTGCCTGCCCCTGCAGCAGGAGTGCTCTGGTCGTTCAGGGACAGCCCACAAAGCCTCAGGAGAGAACATATCTGGCTTTTACCTCTAGCAAGCCCTTGCAGGACTACCCAGAATGCCGATTTATTTTGTGCACTGTTGCAACAATTGCAAATGCAATATGAGATACAAATGGTCTTTTACTTAGAGTGTAGTATACTCTCTGAATGTGTTACCTAAGGGCTTTCTAGAAATCTAGAGACCAGAAGATTGAATTTAAAAGGGAAGATAATTTTTCTTTTATCTACTGTAAATTACTTAAACTTTTTGAAGAAGTACCTGGTAATGTTTAGCTGACACAATACCTCACAATACCAAAGTAACCAGACCACGGGTTTGTTATAGAGTGGCAGATTCCACTGGCTAATTAAAATAACTGAACCAGGACTTAGCTTAACCATCTACTGTTACCCCATTTCTTATGCACAAATCTACATCTATGGGTGGTCTGTAAAACATTTTGAGAAGGAATTTTTGTGCTATATTTTGAGATTTGTGCTTAAGAAACACATAAACAATTCTTTGAAAGTTGACCTCTTGTCTTGTAGTATCTAAACTGGAAAAGACTGTCAAGTATAGAATCATAGAATCAGGGAATCACAGAATCATAGAATCACCTCGGTTGGAAGGGATCTTTAAGCTCATCGAGTCCAACCATCAACCTAACACTGCCAAAACCACCACTAAACCATGTCCCTCAGCACCATGTCCACCTGTCTTTTAAATACCTCCAGGGATGGCGATTCCACCACTTCCCTGGGCAGTCTGATCCAATGCTTGATAACCCTTTTGGTAAAGAAATTTCTCCTAATATCCATTCTAAACCTCCCCTGGCACAACTTGAGGCCATTTCCTCTCATCCTATCACCTGTTACTTGGGAGAAGAGACTGACACCCACCTCTCTACAACCTCCTTTCAGCTAGTTGTAGAGAGCGATAAGGTCTCCTCTCAGACTTCTTTTTTCCAGGCTAAACAACCTCAGTTCCTTCAGCCGCTCCATGTAAGACTTGTGCTCTAGGCCCTTCACAAGTTTCATTGCCCTTCTCTGGACACACTCCAGTTCCTCAATGTCTTTCTTGCCCAAAACTGAACACAATATTCGATGTGGGGCCTCACCAGTGCTGAGTACAGGGGGACGATCACTTCCCTAGTCCTGCTGGCCATACTATTCCTGACACAGGCCAGGATACTATTGGCCTTTTTGGCCACCTGGGCACACTGCTNAGGTTCAGAAAGGACCCCCTTACTTTCTAAACTCCTTCTCAGAGAGGAGTCTAGTTGCAGCTGGATCCAGTCCTAGTCCCAGACTTAGTCAACGGTTTACATCTAAAGGATTATATGTGCACAATCAATCCTTTATATCACTTAGCTAAGATTTCCAAGTTCAGCATGCTATTAGTCACTTACCAAGGATCTGTTGCGGCAAGGAATCTCTCAACCTCAAGGAATAACCTTGAGCAGTGTCCTGACTCAAGGGGAGATCCTGGCGTGCAGCCCGCTGCCGTTCAGGAGAGCTCAAAGAGCTCTTGGGCTGTTCACTGTTTATGGGGGTAAGATGATTAACTTATAGTCATATTTGCATATTGACCACAGAACAAGCATTGCTCAAGTTAGCCCTCGGCTATTGTGTTGTTATCTGTCTCCTCGGAACCCCACTGAGCCCCAGATGCCACCATCAGGACTACATGCACCCATTATGACCACCATGGGTGGTTGTTGCTTGGGCAGGGTTACAGGAGATAAAGATCAGGTGGCGCCTGGAGAGGGGGGAAGAACACCGTCACACTCCTTTCCCTAGTGTGAAAGATTTGAAAACCAGCAAGGTAGTTTATGGAAATGGTCAGACTTTTGCAAAACCAAAACTTCTTGATATATTGTCTAGTTGCATAAACCAGCATCTAAATGCAGTTCCTTAGTCATAAAGTTTTGGGGAGTACTTTTAGGACTTGGATATTAAAAAGTAAACAAGGTCTTTTTATAAAAATTATGTAATGTCATTTTAACCACAAGGATGGCTACACCATGTTGAATCAAAGCTCTATTTAGCCATTTATTGATCTAGTCAATAGCATTTGTCTAAGGATGTCAGAATTAGACAGTCAGGAACAATACAGTCAGATGGGGACCCAAACACATTAAGTCTTATCAAGAATGCTGAAACTAGATTCCTGAAATAAAGACTTTTAATAATTTGCTTTGAATTTGTAACAAATTCTTTGGTAACCTTGGTATTCAGCGGTTGGTTACTTCTGACTACCATTTTCTTTTCAAGTATTTGTGTGAATATAATATACTGAATAATCAGGAGAAAACACTTAGACCTCAAGAAAAAATAATTAGAAACTAAGGTTTTTTGTAGATTTTGCTCTGGAAGTCCAGAAGTTTCCTACCCATTTCCTACGGAATTCAGACACATTTTATTTCAAATAAAAACAGAAAACATGCATTAACTGCAGAGGAGAAAAAATAGAGCTAGACTCTCAAACAAATAAAATGTTTACGTCTATGAGCATACTAGACTGAGCTTCTCCTTTTTTATTAAAATATGTTAACTGAAAGGCTGTGACCTCTAAAACAGTGACAAGTGATGTTCCTCAGGGGTTGGTACTGGGACTGGTACTATTTAACATTTTTGTTGGTGACACGGATGTAGGGACTGAGTGCATCCTCAGCAAGTTTGCCGATAACACCAAGCTGTGTGGAGCAGTTGACACGCTGGAGGGAATGGATGCCATCCACAGGGACCTGGACAGGCTTGAGAGGTGGGCCCGTGCCAACCTCGTGAAGCTCAGTAAGGCCAAGTGCAAGGTCCTGCATGTGGGTCAAGGCAATCCCATGCACAAATACAGACTGGGCAGAGAATGGATTGAGAGCAGCCCTGAGGAGAAGGACTTGGGGGTGTTGGTTGATGAGAAGCTCAACATGAGCCAGCAATGTGTGCTCACAGCCCAGAAGGCCAACCGCATCCTGGACTGCATCAAAAGAAACATGGCCAGCAGGCCAAGGGAGGGGATTCTACCCCTCTACTCCACTCTGGTGAGACCCCACCTGGAATACTGCATCCAGTTTTGGAGTTCTCAGCACAAGAAGGACATGAACCTGTTGGAACAAGTCCAGAGGAGGACCACGAAGATGATCAGAGGGCTGAACACCTCTCCTATGAGGACAGGCTGAGGGAGTTGGAGTTGTTCAGCCTGGAGAAGAGAAGGCTCCGGGGATACCTTATAGCCACCTTCCAGCATCTGAAGGGGGCCTACAAGAAATCCAGAGAGGGACTTTTTACAAGGTCGTGTAGTGATAGGACGAGGGGTGATGGCTTCAAACTGGAAGAGGGTAGATTTAGATTAGGTCTCGGGAAGAAATTTTTCACTCTGAGGGTGGGGAGGCACTGGAACAGGTTGCCCAGGGAAGCTGTGGAGGCCCCATCCCTGGAAGTGTTCAAGGCCAGGCTGGATGGGACTTTGAGCAACCTGGTCTAGTGAGAGGTGTCCTTGCCCATGGCAGAGGGTTGGAACTAGATGATCTTTAAGGTCCCTTCCAACCTAAACCATTCTATGATTCTGTGATTCTATGATAATGCATTGTGTTAATTAAGAACTCAAACATAGAAAGAATATTTTAACAATTGAATGGGACAAGACTGGCAAATCATTTTGATGAACAACATATCATTGTTTCCTTGAAGGCACACTCCATTTAACAGAAAACTTTTGTATGAAATATATTTTATTTGCATTATTACTTTTCTTTTGTAATCAGCAGACTCATACTTTCAGATTAGAAATAAAAACCAGGACACAAAGCCTTTATCTTCTATTTAAGAATTTAAATAAGGGTCTATCAGAGGTGATTAAACTACACTGTGCAAAGAAAACTAAATGTCTTACAAGTCTGTTAAATTTTGTGAGGTTAAAGTACAATTAAAAGAAATATAGCAGAAGAAAGAAGTGCTTTTAACATGTTATTTTATTTCTTAATTAATACTGGCACAAATACTTTTCCCTACTTAACCAATCTAATTTTTTATTTTTTCCTAAACAGAAATTTACTATTTCTATTCTGAGAAAGTACTATTTAATGCGTAAAGTACTTGTAACAACAAAGCACTCTCTTAGGATCTTATAATCTCTGTTAATAAAATTGGTTAGGTCAATTATGGTCAAAATAATGGCCTACAACCATTATTCAGTCATGTCCAGGCTTTCTCAACATAATAAACTAAATCACATGCAACTGTTCACTTAACAATGTACCACTGACTAACATAACGAAATTATCATTACCTTGCATATTTTGTTTGCACATTGTTCACCATTCAGATTTGCTGTGGACATTGAGAAATTTTCTTCTTCTTTTCATATGGATAGCTTGCAATGATCTAGAATCCAATAGTGTTAGTATCTAACTTCTATTATTCCAACATGCCTTATTGAAGACCGGTCAAAAATTTACTGACAACATTTTAAATGGAAATGTGTGAACATATCAATGTGATGTATAAATACATGCATCCACATTTTGTGGAAAATTTAAGATTTTTTTAATAAGCTAAACATTCATTTAATCAAAAGCCCTTTATACAGCTGTAATTCTCTTGCATTTATTCAAAATCAATGTAATATGTTCTTTTGTTGAGCTAACTTCTTGTAGTCGCTTTGAAGATTTTAATGTCTTTTGAAGCATTGACTGACTTAATTCCTATTTTATGAACATTTTGCTATTTCCTGTTCATCTGCATTTTCATTTCATTCTTCACATTTTGTTGTATTGAGCAAGCAAGCCCAGCTCTATTTTTGACACAGCTAGTCTCAGATTCATGCCAATATTTTGTCCCTCAGCCTGATTACTTGGTTTCCTTAAAAGACCCTTGTGGCAGATTTTGTCTAAGTTTTTTGGTAATCATGATAAATTAGCCACAGTATTTGCATACATTTGATGGGAATGTCAATCGTTCTTCTCATTTATCGATTTTATTTTTAAATATTTGCTTTATAATCAACACCCAGAGAAACAAATCCTCAACTACTGTAAATCATTGCAACCTCAAATTATTAAAAAGCAAATTGTTAAAATGAAAAGAATAATTTACAAACTTATCAAAATCATACAAAATCACCATCCCTATCATATTTTGAAAATTAAAGTTATTATGCAAAATTTACCAAACACTAAACCACACATAAATCAGTCTTTATGTCTAAGTATTAATATTAGTAAATGCCTGTAACCCTCGTGAATTACATTGATTTTAAAGAAAAATGGCCAAAGTGAAATCTCTAGAACTGTTCCATTGTTTTATAGAAATGTAGTTTAACAAAGTGTGCTATTTCAACCATATTTTTTAGACTTTCTGGTTATGTCAGATATTTATAATTTTTAAAGCAGAAAATATTCTTATTCTCATAAGCTTCCTTTATCAGCACATTTACCAGTTAAGTTTTGAAATTAGATTTAATTTAAAGATTTATAATGTATTCTTTAATATCACAATAGCTGAAAAAGAAAAAATAAAGAAAACACAGGTGGAAAATTTTAACTCTGCTTTTTCAGTTAGTCATTTTATTATGTTTTTAACATATTTCCTGTAAGTCCTGAATGTATCAGTGAGATCTGGTTTGCATAATAACACCTACAGGAGTTATTTCTGTGATCCCACTGCTTTATGTACACTTCTGTATGGTACTTGACATCATGGCCCATCTTCTCTATTCTCTTTGCTGTCACTAAAATTTCACTCCTTTGATGGCAAGTGATTGGCCATTGATGGATTGTTTGCAGTTCTGAGGCAGTTCTAGGGTCTCCTCTACACAGAACAACTACTTGGTATTTCTATTTGTGACCAAAATCCACAATCTATAGCAGTAGGCATTACACCATATAGTCGCACAAAGCCAAGCAAAAACTAAAACAAATGACTCACCTGGTTATCAGCTAAACAAGTTCCCAGACAGTCCCGTATGTAAACTGGGTCTGTTGGGCACCAGTAAGTTGCAGAGTCTCAGTCTTTCTCAGCTTTGGAACAGCATCGCAGGGTAGAAGGAGGAGTGGAATGTGCTAAAAAAAGTGGCAATGTCATCAGGAAGGCTATAGATACAGATGTGGGTGGGTGGCATTGCCATACGGTGCAGGAAGATAGAGGAACAATCATTTTGAGGTGTATAGGTATGAGGAATGGACTGTTTTTTGGGGATATTTTAGGAGTGAAGGCAATAAGGAAAGGGCTTAAAGAATATTTCTAACAGCTAAAATTCTTTTTTCATAGCGGCATTCATGGAAATAACAATTTTAGTCAAAGCTTTCCAACATGAACTTAAGCAGAGCAAAGGCAAATACCTAAAATGCAACTTTACTGTGCATTTCTGTGCCGGCTACACTTTGTGAAATTATAAACTGCTGAAAGCAAAAGCTAAAAGTGGAAAGTTTGTCCTTCTCAATAATTAATATGACCATTATCTGAAGAGGGGGCTTTGCCAGGCTCATCCATTTACATATACACAGAATATTTCACTGCTCGTTACAGATTCTGGTTGGATTGAACTATTAGGACACGAGTAGAATAAATCAGATATTTCCTTTATAGTTTAAAGAGGCCAGTAAGCAAAATTTCTAAACTGCTGCAGCGCCAACTGAAGTTAGACAGTTCTGCAGAGCTTACTTTTTTAAATTATGTTTTTTATTTGCGATGACTTCACCGCATTTTTAATTTTTTTTAATAAAACCATTAAAGCTATGACACAGAAGTGAATATATTTCTGTTCTGTAGAAGTTTATAAATATATACTTCATATATCAGTAGGTCCAGTTAATATATCTACATTATTAAATTCTAAATATGTCTCAGAAAGATTTTTCTACTCCCTGAAACCCATTATATCATTTCCCCTGTTACCACAGGACTACTTGTTCCAGTCCCTGATGTTTACTTTTTTGTGTGCTATTTTTCTAAAAGCAGTGCTTCCAACACTTTTCCAGTTTTTCCTGTTTCTTTCACTGTTACTGTGTTTGTCTTTACTGCAGGATTTCAGAGCATCTCAACCACATGTTGCAATAATAAAAATAAAATGCGGTAGCCTTTCATCCCAAGGTGTAGGTGTTTAACTTCTGATCCCGTAACAATCATCAGACTTTTAATAGGTTTCAGGTAAGTGGGGGGAGAAAAGGAGGCCTGATATGATATTACCCGTGTTTTAAGGTAGTTAGATGAATAAATGCCCTCTCTCTATTTCTGGAGCCAACTTCCAGCCTGCCAAACCTCCCCATCTAACTTCTACAGCAGAGCAGATTCTAAGTGCAGTATTGGGTCAGTTGATTCGCTTTTTGTGCCTAAAGACACCGTCCAAAAAATTGCAGCTTATCAAAATAAGTCAGTGCTGTGGAGGTAGTATTGATCCCTTTTAGGCCATCGCAATTACATGACTGGAGGGACAGAAAAACCCTCTCTCTTGTATTTTTCAAACATGGGCAAGTTTCCACGGTCGCAGCCCTTTTTTTTTTATTTCATTGAATAGATGACTGAAGGCTGATCAATATAAAACATTCCAGAGATCCCAGAAAAACTTTTCTTCACATGAAAGTGTTTCTAAAACTCAGTAAAGTGAAAAAAAAAAACAAAACCAAAACCCAAACCAAAAACTCAGTGGCATGGAAGATTTTTATCAGGAATTTGCTCATATGTATGGCAAGAAATTTGCACGTAAAACATACTAGACAAAAAAAAAGTTTATAAAATCTGCTTAACTTTCTATCACTTAGTGGGTTATATGGACCCTCAGAATGTATTATATGAAAAGCATTCTAAGAGTTTAAGGTATATTTAAAAAAATACGAAATTGAGTAGAGCATAATTTTTCTAATTTTTTTTTTCTAATTTTTCAATAATTCTTGCTTGGATTCTTCAATCTTTGGTACTGAGAGTTTCCATTTCACTTGGAAGCATATCAACACATTACCATCCAGAGTGTCACAACATTGCTTCACACTACAGAAAAAGGAACATGACCTGAAGAGTGTCTGCATCAGCAGCATGAAACCACCGTTGAGTTTTAGCTTTTCTCTGCTGCATACTCTGGGCTGCACAAATCTCTGCCTTGGGTAGTGTTCAGCAGTCCAGCATTAAGAAACAATAAAATCTGAGCTACAGATGCTCAAATAAGATACTGCTTGTGGGGACAAAACAAACAAAAATAATCCAGTTTTGTAAGAAATACAGATTTCGTATTTCATATCCAGTACTGCAGCCATAGTTGTGTCAAACAACAAAGTCAGCTTAGCTTGCTCTTCAGCTCTTAGGTTCAAGAAAAGAGAGATAAAGTCCCGAAGAGAGACATTGGAAAACCTGAACTTCACAGAAGATAAAATGCACAATCTAATGGAGAAAACGTGCAATCACACAGGAGAAAATGGAGGTATTTTCCTCAATATATGTGTTTTTACAATGCCAGGCTACAATTCTCTTATTCAACAGTAAAATAATTTAGCAATCAATAGACATTGAGGTTTCGAATGATGTCCATATAGAATGAGGTTCGAATAGAAATAAAAATCCTATATAAATTCTGGCAAGCATACTCTACATAGGTTAAAGGACAATAAAATAGACTGCAGCAAAGTGTATGATGCATTGTTATTTTCACACACACAAGAGAAATGAGGAAGGGAAATAGAAAGGTATCATTCTGCTAAGAAACTTTGTATATGCATTTCCCAAGTATAAATGTCTACTTTACCTGGAAGTGCACTTTTATTCATGAATGTTATACCTCTGATTCATGCAATTATTTCTGGAGCCATCCAGCTCATGAGATGGGCTCAGGGGTTGCCTGTACTTTGAAGGATGCTGCAGCATGCACTTCCCATCTGTGCAGACAGAGACAATATTGTGTGCCGCCACCATTCCTCACATCTCCTTTGCAGCGACATCACATACCCAGTGTCAGAAGGACAAAGTGATCCAGGATACTTCTTAGAAGAAGCTTAAATCACTGGCCAGCAGGAATTCTTAGGCAAGCCAGATTTACTAGGAGTCCAGGTCACATGCAATGGCAACAGGGACAGCAGGTGCTGGGTGCTCCCAGGATGTGCCCAGCTCAGGTACAGTGTCAAGTAAACACACCAGAATTTTTATGTTCTCCAGCAATTCCATGCAATAAATCATTCTTCATGCCATCATTGAAGAACACCTGAAATTGCTTTGCATGTCCATCAGATTTGAAGTAATTTCCATGCTATGAGTTACTCTACACATTTTCAGCTGCTATCAATGCAGAATCATAACCTGATCTTCTACTTCAATCATTATTTCATTTGTATGACAGATCATTCCTATATTAATGTATTGCATTGCTTACCTTTGCCTCAGGTAATCTACATTATTTCAACAACGCTTTTGAAAATATATGCAAAATAGAAGTTACAAGGTAGCTATGGTGAACTTTCATGGTTTTCAACTCCTTCAGAGGTATCAATCATAATTACAAACTATACCCAAACAAAACTTCAGAATACCAATAGGAGCTGCATCCCTTCATACTCTCCTAACAGTACATCAAATAAACACAGGGATATCCACTGGAGAGGAAAAACCAAACCAAAACACTGCAGCACAAAATCATTTTGCATTTGACAGGTGCAGATTCTGTGTCATAAATGGAAAGACCCCAAGAATTATAATGAATCTACAAAATACCTAGGAAAAGAGGTGAGAGCTCATCTACCTGCCATCTTTGATTCACTTAAGTTGCCCTTTTAGCTTGCATTTCACAGCTTATTTACAATTAAACACAAAACCTGTCTTCATATTTAATGTTAACATGAAAAGAGTAAAGATAATCCACACCAAGAAAAGGAAAAAAAAAAAAAAAAGAAAAATAACTGCTTTGCCTGATAAAATGAAACCTACCTTGAGCTTTTTTTCTAATGAAAAGTGAATTTAAAAACAGTGGTGCCTGGCTGCACTGTGTGTCAGTATAATGGAGCCTTCACTAGGTTTTTACCAGTTATTTCTATATTACTAAGCACGATTATACTGCATCCTCTGACAGTGTATTTTCACAGTTGTAAAAAAACCCCACCTTCCTCTCTTATTAAAGTTACATACTGAAAGATTCAAAAACATACTTACTACAGAAAATAAAGATTCCAGTTCCCATAAAATACTATTTTTCTAGCTGAATTAAAAACAGAAGGAGGATCTCCGTTTGAGATTAAACATTTGAATAGATCAGTGCAGAAAAATGAGTTGCTAATTGTGAAGGAAGGGACAGGCAAGTAACAAAGGTCTTTCCCATAAATTATATGGAAAAGAAAGGGAGGATTGTCATGGATTTAGGGGCGGGGAGG
>VYXH01011837.1:0-48660 GCA_013397275.1 Burhinus bistriatus | reverse complement strand
GGGGGGGGAATTGCCATACTCCTTATTAATGTCAGTGGAATTGGGAGGAACTATTTACTTCTGTCAAGGTGCTCCCATGAGTGTCTGGTGTCAGGAGAATTTGCTAGTCATTGCTCTTCTTGTAAACCTACAATTCATCAGGAAAATCCTCCTGAAAAAAATCTATAGGCAATTTTATTCCATTTCAAATATATCTGAAGAAAGAAGAATAAGACAGGAGGCAACATGAGTTTATTTTAGCTCCAAGTTTTCAGTTAATAATTAGCAATGCTTTTTTGAACTGTTGCACGTCATGTTTTATTCAATAGTTCATAATTTTTTTTAGAGATACAATAATCCATAATATAAATGCCAGCTTGGATAAATAAAATGCCATGTCTTGGTTATGGATATATTTATTACAAACAAGGCTGTATTGTGCATCCCGCTTTCCCCAAACTGTTTTGACACTGAACATAAAGTGTTGAAATAAATGGCACATGATGCCCAAAGCATTGAAGTGTCAACTCTGTGCTTCGTACATAACTTTACTACAATGATTTGTATTTCACTGGTTTTATTTTGAACATAAGAAAGAAAAAAGAGAGAGTGAGTCAGTGAAGCTAAACAATTTGTTAGGAGAAACAAGCAAGTACCCTAAAGACTTTAAACATTTGGGAACAGGTATTTGAAGGCGTCAGGCAGGAGCGAAGATCTAAAAATGGCTCATGTACCTGGAAGCCTATGACAGGCTTGACTTTCTCAGTGTCCTGGATTATAACCTGTCTCATCATAATCTTTCTGATTGGTCTTTTTTCATTATCTCTCCTGTTAGCTATGCATATGAAAAGCCATGACCAACCGAGTCTGTTCTTTTTGTCATTAGTTCAAGCACTTTTCCCAGTGGGAGTCAGGCTAAAGCAATGTGTTTACCTTGCTTGCTTTATTTAAAGCACCAGAAAACTGAAGAAGAACAAACTACCATGATAAGGTTTGTAGGGAAGGATGATTTTAGCTGATGATGGAGTTGGAAAAGTTCACAGATTTTGTATTTCAGAAGTCTGGACGAAAACCGACCTTGAACTATGGTAGTTCTAATATGAGATGCTGATAATGGAAGGCAATTGTGAATACCGGAGCAGGTAAACATCTCTGCAAATATAACCCACATGGAAATTTTAAACAGTAGTCTAGTCTCAACATAAAGTTTTATAAATGTTTTACTTTATAGTTAATTATTTTAATTTTTATACAAATATTTTTATTTTAATTTCTACTCTCTGTCCCTTACACATTCACAGAGGCAAATAGTTTTGGGTTTTTTTTCGCATCATGTTTAAATCACCAGGCCACCTTATAGCTAAAGCAATCACATTTTGAACCGTATGAAAAATATTTTTCGTGTCGTGGTTATTTCATCTTGCCCCTAAATGGAAAAGAAACTTATGTCAAATACTTAAAGAAGTCTCAAATCACACCCAGCACAGTCATTAATATTCAACTGGATGCCTTAAAAGCGGTCAGGTTGAGAGATGCTGCAGTCTAATCAAATAAGGGTAACATTAAATGAGTCATAAATTGTTCCTGTAATTGAAAAGGTAGAGTAACAAGAATAAAAACTCTTGTTCTAATTTCTAATTCAATGTTCCTCATGATCTTCCTAAATGAATTTGATGCCAATGAAAGACTTGTAGCTCAGCTATAGTTAGAAATTTTCTGCTGTTAGGATCGTAAGTGAACCAGTGACAATTACTATATTCTTACTTACCATGACAACATAGTAATCTGCTGAGAGCTTTTCTAGGTAGGATACTAGAAATGGTCTGAGTTCCTTATCCTTCTCCTTAGAAGGTAATCCTCCTTCCCTGCATGTGGAGAAAAGTTAATCCTTCTGAATGGAATCAATTATTTATTTGTTTCACCTCCAGCTTCACCTATCTTTCCAAGCCCAGAAACAAAGAGAACATTTAAATTTGGCTAAACGGGTACACATTCTGCCTTGACTTTCACCTTAGGTAGCGTAACGGCATAAATCCGAGATTCTGAGCAATATTGCCTAGAAAAACAACCTGGTGAAGTCTTCAATCAGCACAAATAAAACATACCTGATCATAACGATCTGACTTTATTTTGCTTTTGTTCCAAACAGAAGCAGGGTTATCAAACAGCCTCTTATTGTGCACTTGAACAAAAGTCATTCCAGGCAAGAACTCTCTTTTTATTAATGCTTTTATTATGTCAGATTTGAACAAATGCAGCCAGTTCAATAGACAAGAAAAAACACAAGTGTCCCAGATCCTTCTACATTTCAGTGCCTCAGAAGAATGCTACAGTTTATGCCAGTATAAAGAAAAAAGGAGACTATAATGTATGCTACTATTTGAAATAAGTGAGAAGTGTCTCTGGTGAAGCCAAGTACCAGCATAATTTTCCATAAGAACACTTACACTTGTAACAATGCAATAGATAGAGTTCTGCAGGAGGGGGAAAAAAAAAAAAACACAAAACAACAAAAAACCCAAAACAAAACCAGGTTGTAGCACCTGTCTATTTCTTGTCTTTAGCAAATGTTCTGTAATATTCTGCTCTTTTCTGACTCTCTCTTGACTACTTTTTTTTAGCATCCCTGCTTTAAACAGGATAGACAAAGATTGCAAGGACACTGATTTTTTAAAAGTTTAAACCTCTCATTTAACCATGTCAAGGAGAGATACCTGTAAATACGCAGTAAGATTTAGAGTGCTACAGCAATATTTCTGCTATACTTACACTGTATGGCTATAGTATATCTTCTAAAATTCAAGCGCTTGCTTAGATTTGCTTGACATTTGCCATATCTCATGAGGAATGAGGAACGAGTTACTTTGAAAAAAATATTTCTGTGACAGAAATCCCTGTACATTAAGTGAAAACACCAAGTTCAATTCTTTCTGCGTAGCAGATTTTGATCTATGATTCTAATCAGCCCCTGCCTGATCTTAGTTGCTCAGAGTAATAGCAGATTATGCAATGCACAGGTTGTTCCTTTGGCAACTAACACTGACAACCAAAAATACATGCTGCATTAAAATTTAGAATTTCATTCTCAGTCTACACAAGAGCAAAATGTACTCTGTAAACACATGCAAAAAGTTGGCAGGCACCCATGACGACAGCTGAGTAGCTCAAGGTGTCATGCTGATCTCTTTGAACCTGTGTTGTGCCTATGTGCTGTAGGTCTCTCGTTACTTGCTCTTTATCGATGTTTTGGTAGGCAATCTTTTTAGAAAGGTGCCGAGACCCCCTGTTTTGCTCTAAGCTTGGGTTGGTTTTTTTGCTTTAGAAGTACTGACAAGGAAAGTGGCTTTAATTAAACTGAACAATGACTTCAGCAACTAGTTGTGACTGTAACACTACACGCCTTTTCCTGGGTGTTGAATATAAAGCAGGAATGTAAAGGTTACTTGATTTGCCTACTTGCAACTCGCCCTGACTAATGGGCCACAATGCTGAAACACATCCCAGAGCTCTGCTCTTACAAGCGCTACCAAAATTTTACATGGGTGCATAAGGCACTAGACACATCTTTTTTTTTTTTCATTAACGTGAAGATTCAAGGTGGGGGCAACTCCCACTGCTGGGCTCCATCGCTAAATACTTATGGTGACAAAAAGCTGCCCCAGGCTGCTGCAGCAGCAGCCTTCTGCTCCTCTCCCACACAGATAACTGCAAGCTGTGGGGCAGAAGCACACCGCCTTCTTGTCAAGTTCGGTTGTTACTTGGTGGTGTTTGTTGCTTTGAGTTCTCTCCAGGGTCGGAGAGGGATAAAGGCTGTCTTTTCGTCAGCACGGTGGCCATGACCTATTTGCTCACCCCACAGCAAACTACAGCGGCACACTAAGCTCCCTCAACTTGACAAAGCATACCAGGGTGAAAGCCTTATCTCAGCAGCAACAGCGCCTGGCAGGGACAAATAACTCCTAAGCAAGCGTCAAAACACTTCCAGCAGAGGCACATCCAGCATGAACTGCAGCTCCCACCGAAATCATTGATTTGAAGCGATGGCTGCCGTCCTGTACTGAGAGTTGTACGAATGGACACTGTGCCCTTCTGCTGAACCCTATTGATCTGCATGAAGCTTAGGACAGACACAGCTCTGCATTTGAACGGGCCACAAGGCAGAGCTGAGGCTTCGTATGCAAAAAAATCAATTTGTTATATTTACAAAAAAAAAAAAAAAAAAGCGGAGAGGATATAAAATTCTACATTTCAAGCTAGCTCTAAACCCATCTCTAAGTAATGAGGATTAGAACGAAGACCACTTTACACCTGCAGGCTGGGGTTTCTGGCATGTTCTTCTGCAGTGTTTGCTACAGCTCATCAGCAGGAGTGAAAGCACCCTACTAGCCCTGATCTAGTCCAGCAATTCCCATCTTCATAAAGGAATGCAACCATCAGTGCAGTTGAACCTGACAGTTTTTAAATCAACCCAGAATGACAGTAATCAATATTTCAGAACAGAAAAAAAAGAAATCGCCCCCCAATCAATGTTTTGATAGAGAAATACGTACATTTTAAAAAAAGAATTTAGGACGGACACAAAAGCAGAAACTGTCTTCCTGCAAGAGGGCCCGGTTTGATTATATGTCTTCCCCAAGAAATGACAATTCTTACAGAAGATTGCCCCTTTTTTTTTTCTCCTTACTATAGTGAGGCACTGTTCTAGCACCTAGATATTCCTCTGTGCTCTCCTGTCCAATTAGAGAAAAGGTCAGTCCAAAATAAGTATGAGTTAAGTTTATAAGGGCTGACAAGAAGATGGTAGCGGATGGCACAAATGCAATCATGTTAATTCTGGGTAATGCTTTTCCCCACACTAACAAATCAGCTGTTGTGCTCAGAATGAGAATTAAAATAAAAACAGTGAACCTACGGCAGTAAAAAATAAAATAGTACATCCGATGGCAGAAAAGGAAAGTGTAAATGTAGTGTACTGCAACAACACTCTATTACCAAAAGTAACAATACATGAGGAAAACAGTTGTTAGCATCGCCAATAATACAGTGCAGCGATGACCCCGGAGGAAGGCATGGTGTTTCCCTGCAGATTTCTAAAGGGAGCATTGATTCCCTCACTGATGTGCTTCTGTTCCCCAACTCCGGTGCTGCCAGGTACCCCTTGCACTTGTATTCTTCATTTAGGTTCACTTCAAGTTCTCTTTTGCCCCTAGGGGGCTGTCATTGTTAGTACTGCAGGTCCACTCCCTTTCAGTTCTTGGTCAGTTGTAACCAGTGAAGTAAAACAAGACAATCATCAGAACTGCCCCCATGATTATTACTTTTTGTTTTTGACAAGTCATTGAAAAGCAACATGGGAAAGAAATGCCTTTTCTCATCATTTGTACCTGCATGAATGTTCTGATCCTGTCAGCAGCTTCTTTTATTTCAACAAGACAGGCAGCTTCTGTGAGCTTATTTGGGGTCCAGATACTTCAAGAAGCAGAGGGGGAGGTACAAGTCTTCCCTGTTGTATTCTACTTAATAGCTGAGAAGCCATGGTCCCTTTCCTCCTACAGACTCTGCCTGTGTTTTGAGATGTCACTGGCAGAGTAAACAATAAAATAATTTTTTTTTTTTTAGCCCAGTATCATGTTTCCAGCATTGACCACAGTGGATGCTTAGGGAAAGATTATGAGAATATTTTATTTCCATAGCTCAAGTCAGTGAGTTCCACCATTAACTATATTATGGAAAAGTACTGCTTTTAGGGTATTTAAATTGCTGCCTTGCAATGTCTGTTTTTCCTCTGCTTATTTCTAAGGAAAAAATGAAAATTGTTCCCTCCTTAGCTTCTCTATACCTCTCATGACAATGAACTTCTATTATTTGCCATTCAGTTGTCCCTTTCCCAAGCTTAATTTAATTTTCCTCACAACCCGCTCCCATATTTCTCTTCACCCTTCTCTAAGTCTTTTCAAGTTCTACTGTAAGCATTTTGAGTGTAGAACTGCACAGAACACACATCATCAACTAAATAATGGCATAATATATTTGATTTGTTGCCTCTTCTTTTCTGAAAAATTCCTATCATTCTCTTTTCTTGTTTGACCAGCACTGAACATCAAGCTGAACTTTTCGTCATGACTCCAAGGTTTCTTTCCTAAGTGTTGAAAGCATATGTTGCCATCCTCATTTGTCATATACTGGAGAGGTGATTTTATCCCATGTGTTAAACTCAGTAACTTCGAATTTTACTTGCTATCTTAGTATATAACTAGTCAGTAAGATGAGATTCTTCTGCAACTTTTTATGGTACAAAGGACCTGTTCTGAAGGTGCTGAAGGCAGCAGAACTGGAGGGAATTAATTTCTAAAGCAGTACTGTTGACTGACCATTACAGTTATTATCTGCATGCTGGCGAGGGAAGGACAATGCAGCTGGACTTAGCTCTACTCACATATATTACAGCAGGGGTGTTCACGCCGTGAGTGAATGCAGATGCAGCATTTGAACAAATATAGCATCATTTCACTTGGAAAGATGAAATATAGTTTAGCATAATGTACTTAAGAGTCTTATAGAGTACTGTAAGTAAAAGAAATGGCAGGAGTCTGAGAACCTTCTTCTGCTTATAAGTGCAATGGAAAGAAAATAATTCATAATGCTTCCACTAGCGACACTAGAAGATGGAGATTCTTAAGAAATCATACAGCATAAGTTTATTAGCTAGAGCAATCTGCAAGGTAGATACTTTGTATTTAACTAAGTAACAAGGTTCAGGAAAGAAGGTTTGAGTCCTCTGAGTTAAAGGTGAGATAAATTAATTGAGAATGTGGACACCAAGTAATTTAATGAAGAAACATAAATGTGTACAGAATCTATTTTTTTTTTTAATAGAGAAGCCTGTGGATTTGCCCAGAAATAACTTTCTGCTGTGCACTTAAAAGTCATCAAAATGATGGACCAACTTGCTTGAAACAAGTAATGATGAATAAACTTACAGCTGAACTATGCAGTTGGAAATACCCTACATAAATAAATGTTCCATAACAACTAAAAGATTACAGTCAAAACTTGATAATAGAAAAGGATGTGTCATGGGAGAGGTGGAAGTAGAGGGCTTCATTGCATGAATGATGACAGATGTTAAGAGCAAAGAACACAGGAAGCTAGAAGGAGGTGCTTAGCCACAAACATAACTCTACATACAGACTTCAGCTTATTCAGGAATTTCAAAAACAGCAACATCTTAAGATTTAGGTAGTCAGTGGTTTGAGTCTGAAGGTCGGCCTCTATAGCTCTGCTTTTATAAACCACACATCTCAACTCCAGGTACTATACACTTGATAATTGTTTACTTGGCTTGTGTATACACTGATCATTACTCTGGCCATGCCTACAGCATATACATTTGGTTAATAGCTCATTTAAACTACAAACATGTTGATTGTTTTTGTCCCAGCACTTATTTATTCAAGCGTATCAATAAATTCCGTATTTAACTTCCATGCAAAGGTGACAGCCTGAAGTTCTCTACTTCCACACAGTCAGGCCCATCCCAATAACTGAACCTGAGAATGGTCTTATAGCAGGTGATTTTAAAGCAACCCAGGGGAATGGTTGTCCAGAAATACTGCTGCTTGTGTAAAGGAATGTCATATTTTACTCTAAGTTTATGAAAAAATTGTTTGCAATTAGAGCTGACACCACCAGAAAACTGAAAAAAACACCAAAATTTTGCATTCTACTTGTATAAAGGACACATCTAAGTGAAATTTAGGTAGAATTAAGCACATTACTCAAAGAAAGAGAGACCTTAGATGTATAAAGAGTGGAGACTGGGTCTTCACCATCAACCATTTCACTTCACAGACCCTCGGGAAGCCACTGAGTTTTCTCTAAGTGTGTTTGCTCTGGCACTGTGTGCTGCATACAGCTTCAGTGTTTTTGAAGGACTTCACCTAGTAGGCACTGACAATTCTGAATGTGGTACAAAGCAGAGCAGGACACAACCATTTGCAGGCCTGACAGAGAAGTTTTGTAACACTTGCCTTCCATGTAACAGCTCATTGCTTGTAATTGCAAGTCCCACTGAGCCTGGACAAAGGCAACCAGTATCTCTGTCCTGGTATAAGCAGACCAGAGGATTCAATGGAGATAAAACACTGTTCAGCCACAAATCAGAGAGAGTAAGAAACAGTGTAAGAGCAGTGTGGTGGAGGGCCTGTGAGAAGGTATGCTCCAGGAAAGGCTGAGATCCTAGTTCTGGTTACTGCTCTAAGTAGTTAGACTCAGAAAACTGACCACAGCAAAACTCTGGAGAAGTGACGCCTTTCTGGCAGGATGCTGCCGCAGTTCAAAGGTCCTGTACAACTGAGACTTAACAACACTTCACGCAGTTAAAGAGGACTGCAACATCAAAGAGATCCACACATACCTGGCTACATACAAATAAATAATAGTTAAAAAAAGTTATCTCAGCAATAGGGGTTTTTTACAGCCCTTTTTGTTTACAGCCATTTTCGCTAGTACATATGCAAAACTTCTTACAGAGAGCTCGTTCTAGACCCCAAACAAAAAGCATAAGAGTTTAAAGAAGTGCAGAGTAAAGAGCCACGATTTCTGATGAGGTTTACAGCAGTACATGCTTCAGATGGGGATCATTCTTGCAAAAAATTATGTAGCTGACATCTGGTCTACAGCATAATTTGACAAGTCAGTGCAAGACTCAGGAGAGGGAGAAAACATAAGTACATATGCTGCTAGCATACAGGATTTGATAGTGAGACAAGGTAAAAGGAAACAGCAAAAGCAGAGGCAGAGACAGAAAACTAAAAAGCAACAGAAGACACTGATTTCCATAGGGGTATGAGAAGCTCTGCCACTGTCCCCATACAGAGTGTGTATTTTCAGACACTTCAGTAATGTGATCCCAGTTTGCTGGGCAGACTGACAGGCATACCCTTAAAAGAAGGCTGCTGCTCTGGGGCGTTTGGACATAAGAGGGAGTATGTTTACGGAAAGACCAAGCATATACGTGAGGTTAGTTACAGAACATTGGATATAGAATTAACAGTCTAGGTTGAAACACAGCTTTTAATAAGTAAGAAGACATCACACAAGGTTAAATACAGGTTTAGGATTTTGTAGTGTTTTTTCAAAGCAGAATACTGGACTCCTACCAACAAATAGGAAGTGAAACAGTTGGGAATAGCTTAACAAGAATTACAATTATTACTACAATGAACAAAACAAGACTGATTTAGTGAGAAAGTTCTTTAAACTGTCAACACAATTGTTCAGAAGGTAATGCAGGTACAAGATTGTAAACCTACTAATGCCCATAAGTGCGCACAGAGGAGCAATAAGCCTGCCATCTGTACGCAGAGGTTTCAGTACACATTTCTGTCTGGAACCCCTATTACACAATCCAAAGATCACATTTCTATTCCTCATTGCTTGAGTTTTTCAGGATTTCTTGTAAGGAAGAAGGAGGGGGAAAAAGAGTGCATGTATATGGTAAGATAGTCATTAGCAACACACTGTCATTTTTACAGTCATTCTATTCTGAAAGGTACCTTAAAAACTTTGTTTGCTACTGAAAGTTCTTGAAATCTTTGTCAGGAACCTACTGAAAGTCTGAATTACTGCATAACACTAGTATATAACAAATGACACTGTGAAGGTATTTCTTGGCTACCTGAATGTTCTGTCTTTAAAAGCTGAACCTAATAATAAGATTGAATTTTCCACTGCATTTTGTCAAGTTTCCTGTTCATTGCTGTCACGTTCACCAATGGCTACTTATAAGTTCTTTTAAAACACTACAAGCGTGGGTTGGGGGTCAGCTTCAGAATAAGACACCTTGGTCAGTGAAGACCTAAAGCTTGATTTAGGTGGTGCTTCGTGCCATCTAACAAACTAAAGTTATACAGGATACCTTCACAGGGATGGCACACGTGATGAGATCAGGATCTGTGTGGGCACTTTTTGGCTCAGGACTTGGAGGCCAGTCATTATATACCCTAAAGTATCTCAATTGCCAGTTGCTACCTACATATATCAAACTGAATTGAGCTCTTGTTCAATGTGCCCTATGGATTAAATCAGCTCTTAGCTAGTGTCTACTTTAGGAGAGCTAAACCACTCTGTAAGCTCCACCAGCGTTTGTAGGCTTAGATATCTCGTGCCTATTGGAGTCCAATGTAGGCATCAAGCCCATGCCTCATCTGCCTAAAGGCATCTCAGAGCAGCTAAATTAGCTTAGAATATAAAAGATGTCTTCAGGGATATAGCTACAGGCAAAAGGCCTGTGGACAATCCCTTCCCTTCTGGAGTGGCAGCTGGAGGTCAGGCAAGATACCCCGGAGCACTGTTTTAGTTCAAACAGAAAAGTTGCAAACAAAGAAAATAGTATAGGCAAGTCTGTCCTTCAGGAAAATCTGCAAATCTCTTTGGTTTGTGGGTTACTTTTACAATCATACCACAAAGCATCAATAATTTCTTACCAGTTAGCCTTTCCCTTGTTCCCCAAGTGTGGAGAAGTCCAGTCCTATCTGGAGATGCATCTTAAGAATATTTGTTTTATTAATGCAAAATGAGACAATAGCCTTCATGGTTTTAATCACTGGTCTTCTTTGTTTCCTTAACCTTTTTTCTCTTTCATCTTTGTATTTTTCTGGGCTCACCAATGACTTTTTGTCACTGTTTTCGAAGACTAAGGTTTTAAGCATAGAAAGGACCATTAAATCATCTGATTTCAAATCTTGGAGAGAAAAGACTATAAGATACCACTCAGTCACCCTAGCTGAACTAAGTCAACAGCCTTAACACAAAAGCACCCCAGGAGAGTGGTTTTACCTTTGATTTGAAGACATCATGGGATTAAAACATTGCTGCTTCCCTCAGCAGTTTGTTCCACAGGGGACTATACTTCCTAATGGTGAAAATACATGTCCTGTTTTTATTTGAATTGCCTTACTTTGTTATCAGTGATTTTATATTTGCCTCCAGTCATTGACTGAAATGATTTAATACTAAGGAACCCTACTAGTTGAGCTTCTATGCAGCTATGATTCCCCACTGACATCTCATTTTCCAGTTCTATTCAACAAAGCGGTTCTTAATCCCTTTAAAAATGCTCTTTATTGATACTTCATAATAGATATTTTTTGTAGTCAAGGTGTTATAAGTGACTAATAAAGCACCTAAGTATATTCGGTCTTTGCTTTTAGTTTTATGAATCCCACTTCTAATGATATGAATGAATGAAAACATGTTTCTTTGACAAGGCTTCTTTTCCATAATATTAAGTTGCCTAGTCTTAATTATATTTTCATCCTCTCATTTTCAGCCTTGTTTCCTATGGAAATGAGACACTGTCTATGTGTTTGCTTGCTTGTTGATCAGTCTTACATAAGAAACCATGAGCTGATTGGCAAATTCAAACATATTTGGCAGCATGCTAGAGATTTCAGAGGTTTCATGTTTGTGTTTAAAAAAAAGGCACAGTAAAAGAAAAAGGACATTTTAATGCATCCAGGAGCCCTACTTGTATTAGACATCAGACCTCACAGGTCATCAAGTCTTGGCTTTCAAGTCTTCATTTTTTGTGTTATGCATGGAATTTCCTGCTTGTTCGTTGCATCCCGTTTCAGCTATTACTTTTTGCCTAGCTTTCCTGTCTGGCTAACTAACCAATACCTAACAGGGTATACAGCATGGATCCCAGTTTAATTCCTAACTGGAGGGTTTTTCTATAATTCTAGAATACCTCTGATAATCTAATTTATTTAAAGTTAGTATACTTTAACCATAGAATCACGAAATCACACAGGTTGGAAGGGACGTCTTGAGCTCATTTGCCCAATGCAGTCCTTGTTAGAACAGGTTGTTCAGGGCCTTGTCCAAGGATGGACATCCCACAGCTTGTCTGGAAACCCTTTTCCAATGTTTGACAACCCTCATAATAATAAATTTTCCTTACACTGCATTGGAAATCCCATGCTGAACCTCCCATCCTTTTCTGTGTACTGCAGAGAAGGCTGGCTGCACCTTCTCTGTAACCTCCCAATAAATTGTTACAGGCAGCAACTGGATCTCTCTTTAGCCTTCTTAAGGCTAAACGAATACATTTATTTCTGCCTCTCCTTGCACATCATCATCTCCAGCTCCGAAAACATCTTGGTGGCCCTTCCCCAGACTCACTTTAGTATGCCTTTCGTGTATTGGCAAACCCCAAACCAGACGCAGTACTCCAGATTTCACGAGTGCTGAAAAGAGCAGAAGAGTGGCTGCCTTGGACCTGCTGGCTTCATTCTTGCTAATAAAGTCAAAGACGCTGTTGGCCTTCTTAGATTCAAGGACACACTGTTGGTTCGTGTTAAAGCTGTTGTCCACCAGGACACTTAGGTCTAAAAAGAGCATCAACTGAATCTTATAAGACTTCTGAGCAAAGCTCTCTGGGGTTTCTGATCTTAAATGTTTCTTCTATTATTACTCTTTTATGAGATTTTTAATCAATGGACTGGAGAGCACTTTGTCATTCTGATACATGAGCATATCCCCTCCCCTTTTTTTAAATTTGGAAATTAAAAATTATTAAATACTATTGGTTTTCATCATTATTTTCTTGTATAAATCTTAGGGTAACCTAGAGCGGTACTGGCATTTCTTTCATTCCAGATATACTTTAACTTTATGAAAGTTTATTGCCTTCACAACACTAACTTACAGGAAGTTGTTCCTGCTATGTTTATATTCCCTGATCTATTTTTCTTACATTTATAACTCACTACCTATACCAATCACTAATGACTTGTCATTTTTATATTTCAGATATTGTAATAATACATGTCATTTCTTCTTGAGCAAAGCAGGGAACTTGAGTGTCTTGAGAGCCAAAGCCATTATACTGTGAACTTCAATAGAAACAAGCTCATTTTGAGTAAGTCCCCATTTTCATTTGTATTTTCCTGCTTTTATGATCACATGACAGTCTAAAAAAACTATCTTAACTATTGATTTTGATAAGATACTCCCAAACCTTTTAGCAGTCTCTTATGTGCTGGACTTCTCAGTCAATTTCATGATTTTCTTCTTGAAGGTGTATTATTTATGGCTACTGAGAGAATTGGATTTTTGACTCAATTCTCTTTCCCTTTGGCTGCTTTTTATCTGTGTGAATGTCATGTAGTAAAGAAGTAAAAAACACAGGAAACAAGAATATAAAGCAAGAAAATATTATAGAGGGAGCATCAGCCAGAGTGACTAGCTAGCAGCTTCAGGCGAAAGAAGATAACCTGCCAACCTCTTCATCATTGTGCTAGTAATAAGAAGAGAGAGTTCACACAGATAGCCTTCCCTGCATTACAGCTTGAAACAAGCCAAACCAAAAGGAGAAATTACTACAGTAATTACAGCAATGTGGACAGTAAGAGGACTTTTTAGGGCACTTTCTCCCTCCTCTTTTCTCTCTTTGCAGTTTTGGAAGTTTTGGGGGTTTCCTTAAACATTTTCACACTTAAAAGAAGTATCTAAGGAGCGGATTCCTACTTTTGTTCCACATCAAGAATCCAAACATCTGGCAAAGTATAGTTCTGGGTAGAACTGAATATACCTTCTGATGTGGATTTTATTCAGGATTATTCAAATTTCAAGAGATGCAAGAAATAAACTGTCATGATAGACAACACTAATCACCTGGAACATGTTTCGAACAACACTATAAAGAGTTTCATGCATTTTCTGTGAACTATCAGTCAACTTTTTGGGGAGAAAAGTTGCAAGAAGGGGATGGATGCTTTCATCTCAGATTATTTTCTTCCCTCTTCTTTCTTCAGTTGGTTTCTCTCTTTATTTCTGTGCAGACTTTTGAATTCCCTGGAAATAATTTTCAAAGCCATGTAGGCTTTTCAGGAGACTTTTTGGTTTGCAAGCAACATAATGACAGTTGTCCTGTTTTAGATAGAAACTGTTGTTCTGATGCCCTTGGGTACATCTATACTTTGAGTACAGACTTACCCATATCCATATGACATGCACAAGTCCTGAAATATCCTAGCTCAGCTGTCACCAAAACCTGTGTCTTCCAGTTACTGATACCGATCTATGAATTTTCCAGGAAGAATTTCAGGGTTTCCATAAGACCTCCAGATGTCCTTTTGCTCTATGCAAATTAATTGCAAAACATCCTCTTAGGGATGCAGCACCTCCATATCCCCCACCCCCCCACCGCCCCTACACACACACACACACACACATACATGCACAAATGTTGCTTCCCACTCATTCCTGCCATTATGTTACTGCTTGACTGGCAGAGGGTTAGAATTCCTTACAGATTTTATGCAAATGAGCAAAAGAGAGTTTATAAGAATTCCATTTGAGGGAGAGGTTACAGTGTGATCTCACACTTTACTGGACAACAGAAAGTTCATGAGGTGAACTCAAGACAAAAATCAATAAATAACAAGGTTTTATTTGTTCCAGTGTTGATGGAACCACTTGTCCGACCTGCTTCTGACAGCAAAATATGTTCTGGTGAGTGCCTAAGGTAGGGCGCACCAGAGTACTGGCAACACAAAGGCTTGCTAAGGCATTGACTCATATGTGCTATCGTATTGGGGTGGTTGAAAAGAAACATTGCACTAAGTGCAGAATGAGATAGGGCTAGAAAGGGAACATGTAGGACAGGACAGTTAGAAAATAAAGATACAGCTGCAATGCAATAGGCACATTGTGCTGTTTTTACCATATCACAAAAGAGGATAAAAGCTTGTCAGTGACCCGTACAGAGTAAGCAATATCACTGTGTTTTGCCAACTACCTTTTCAGCAGTACATATCCCTTAACTCCTGGCCTGATAATCATTAGGCTAAGTGTGTTGGAACTGTGCCTCTCTCCAATAAATCTTAGCCGCTGTAGCAAATCTAGCATTCTTCAAGTCAAGTCAGAGTGCCGGGATCTCTTGACTGCAACTTTGCTGGTACCACAGTGTTCAGGACCTTACACCAACACATTAATAACTCCCAACAAGGGTAACAGCAACAACAGAGGATGACACTGGTTACTGAGTCCAGCGACCACTGACAGCCTGGATGATACTGGTAATTCCAATTGATGATTCAGTTAATAGCAAATTGCCCCCCTCATAGGGTTGCAACCTTTAATGGCAGAGTTATGAAATCTCCTTCCCAGTCTCAAACAATCCCCTCAGAGGTGGGTGAATTACGGGCACAGAGGGAAATGAAGAAAAGCAATCCATAAGGGTTTTAAAAAGAGGAAAGAGTAACCTGGGAAGGAATTAAAAAAATCTATGACACAACTAGTTGTTTTAAAAATAACAAGAGTAAAAAAATGTAGGATGCTGCAGATAATGGGGACAGTTCTCTGTCAAAAGCTGCTTTAGTCATCAATGTTAGCAGAGCACATCAAAAAAAAGGGGGAAATGAGTCAGACAAAACATTTCAAGTCATGGAGAACTGGAAATCTCAGTCGCTACTAGCAAACAGCAAGCTACCCATATATGATACATTACAAGAAGGGCAGAAATAGAACAAGAGGCTAGAATAGGCTGTTGAAAATTTAATATAACTCAAAGCCCTACTCTCTGTTAACATAACATCCAACATACAGACGCAGAAATGGAAAAATACAGTTCTACCAAAACAAAAAAGTGAGCTCATGGATGACTGGGCAAAAAACCTTTTGCAAGTCTTGATATCCTAAGGGTGCTCTGCAACAAAATATGGGGAAAGACGCATAACTGTGCTTCACACTAGTCAACAGCCATCTCAGTGAACACAGTTCTCATACTTCAAGTGAGACAGGAAGAGCTTTCTGCTTATGAAGTATTGTGAGGTGGTATGTGGGTTGTGAGAGGTTCAACATGAAAGTGGTCATCATGAGCATGCTCAGTCCAGCTGTAGTGCATCTGGCCAGAGTCATAGTAAAACAACAGGCTTATCTGAGCACCTTGCTTGACCTGGCATGCTTTGAAGCTCATGCTAAAGACAAGCAGGAATGTAGTTTCCTATACACAAGATGGACAGTCATTAAGTTTTGACCTGAGCATTGCTTGGACATATGCTTAGCCCATAGCCCAGAAACAGACTCAAAAGCATTTAGTAAGTTCTCAGCCACTATCTAGAAAACCTACACAGTGATAAGCCTCAGGTCTCAAATTTGTCCCAGAGCATGAGAATGCTGCAGTCAGATAAAAGCATATGACTGAGATGTCATGACAATGAGGTGGCCTGTCATTGCCTGCCAGAGCCTGTGAGCTGCCGAAGTCAGACAAGGATCTGTAAGGTATTGGTACTAATACCACTATCCCACCACATTCACATTCAGGATCTCACAGCATTTCTCTCATTTTAGACAGAATCATACCCCCACCTCCTCATTTGCCTTTTTGGTAATTGATACCCGGGAAGACATAAACCTTAACCTAAGTTCATTTTTAATCAAAGTATCCATGCAATAATCCCTCCTTTCTAGGTCTGCTAGCTGCAAAATGTCTTTACCAACTTAATATGCAGTCATTCTGCTGGCAAAATGAGCTAGGAAGAGGACTTCCAGAATATTCTTCTTGCAAGGTAATGAAGTCCTCAGGAAAGCAGAGCTACAAGATAAAATTTTCTTTAGACACTTTGCTACTTACCTGTTTTTATGAAATAAAAGCATATTTGATGAATACCTTTTAACTAAGGATTTCAAAATTCTGTACCCAGCTGGATAAGTATAATTATCTGCATTTAGGACAGAAGTATACCTAACTGCTGTGAGAAAAATAGAACACATGAGCTCAGCACAAGTCTAGATCTTAACTATTTTTATTTTAAATTATTTTTATAAAAATAACTTCTAATTTCTTAAGATACAAAAATCTAAGTGATAAGTAACCCTGTTCTGAAATGAAAAGCAGACAGCAGTAACTACCTGAACTGCAGGGAAAGTAGGATAGCCTAATGTACAGCAAAGTTATTCTGAATAACACCGATCCCATGATTGGTGGTCATTATGCTCTCTCTTGCAAAAGGTTATTTTTATGACTTTGAATCTTCTCTTCTTGTAAGGATTCTAGACTTGAGTACAAGACCTTTGGCATAGACAGAAAAGATTCTGTCAAAGCCTCTGAAACTTTGTGACAAATATACTTAGCATATCTTTGTAGAAGCTGCTATGCAAAGAAGTATGTATTATATAGCAACAGATATTTTGAGAAACCTGTTAGCCTAAACTCTATTTTTATTTTTTCAAACTGGTGCCAGCAGTTGGCTGGCTGATGTCAGGGAATAAACTCTTTAATCTGATTGATCCGGGACATGGTAGGCAGACGTGACCAACAGTACTGAGGTAGAGTCGGAGTACCACGTTTACAGCAGCCTGAAGCTAGATTAGCTCAAAATGACCCCCCAAAACATCTCTATCTTGAACTACCTGTATTCAGAGAACTAGAGGCAAAGAACAGAAACACTGTGTATACCAATACCATTTACAAGTATCTGGTAAGAATTCACAGTATACAGCCACTAAGTAATGTTCCCTTTTCTTTAACTAATGGCAGTGTTAATGGACTGCAGGTTTGGTTCAAAAGCCAATGATTATGCAGCCTGTACAGACACAGAAGGAGGAAAATAACAAATAAATTGGACAACGACTTTTTACAATCATTTGTGAAACAGCCAAAGAGTATTGATAAGGTTAAGATTTAAGTTATCCAAGAGTAACTGTCAGCCAAAAGGTGAAGAAACTCTATAACAGAAGGAGCTATCATGAAGAAGGGGATACGTGTAACGAGGTGATGATAGACAAGCCCTGCACAAAACACTTCAGCAAATATGGTAGCTCGTCTTACAGCTTGACTGCTGACTTGCTGTTGACCCACTGCTTGCAGTTTCTATGTGAAGTTTTCAACAAATGCAGCAAAATGACAGTGCTACTGGGAAAATAAAGCAAAAAGCAGAAGGTAGCACTGAGAAACAATGTGAGGAAAGAATAGGAACCTGAGTATTTTATTTGCTGAAGGCTACTGAAATAGCTATTGACAGGCCTGCAAGTATTAACTGCATGTGCAGTCCCTGTCCCATTGGCATGTTGCAGCAAGAGGTTTTGCTGTAGACCCAAGGTGGCTGGAGGGGATAGCCCAGGGAAGAGAACATGAGTATGTGCTTATCTATTCCTGTACAAGATTCACATACCTCTCAAAATATAAGGCCACACATCCTCAGCCATGCTCATCCTCAGACATCCTTCCCTCTCCCTCTCTCACTTGACCAAGAAATGAAGCGCTATTACAATTCCTTATCTTCCTGCCTACACCCTTTAAGGAAGGCAACTTAGTTGTGCCTTCAGCTCCAATTGACCTGCCCAGAATGAACAGGCAACTTCTTGGGACAGGGGTATGGGATGGCTAGTATCCCACCAGAAAGGGACAGTGATGCAGAGGTTTTCCCCCAGCATAAAGTCGGAGGATAGATGTGTGTTGAAAGATCAAGTACACTTTTCTGTTGTAAAGCGTAAAAAATGTTCTCCTGAGCAAGCTTTATTGGCCTCTGTAGAGAGGATGTTACCGTTAAGAAAGGAGACTGAAAGGCTTATCAAATGCAGTACCATCAATATGCATAAATTAATGCAAGAGCCCTCTTCAGCCTATGACTATTTGGAAATTCTGTTTGGAATTTAATGATTGAGCAAACCAGAATATGTTTTGGTCACTCATACATCGGTCACTTAGTGGAAAACCGTTTTCCGAGCGTTTTCAACCTGGAAGGTTGAAAAAACAGTGAGGCTTTGAAATCAAGTATAGCCTGGACCTGCAATCCAAAAAAGAAACCCAAGAGCCATTGCTTCTGTCATCTAATTCGCAGCTACATCACCACTACTGCCAGCTTTGGGGGAAATATGTGAATTCTATCAGGGGGAGAAAGAAATCTGTCTTAAAAGAAAAACATAAGGCTCAGCACAAGCAGTTTTACATTGTTTCCCAACTTTTATGCTTACTGGCCTAGGAGGTGGGAAATGCTTTTCTACGTCTGATACAAAAGAAATTCTGCTTCTGAATAAGGCAATCTTGAGACAAACCTGCCCCTTGCAGCAATAACTTTCACCTGGGACCATTTTTGGCAACCACAGCACCTGCAGTTTCTCAGTTGGTGCAGCATAAAATCCAGCCTGATAACTTCCTTTTAATGTTATCTCTGAAACCCATGCCACTACCTACTAATTAAAAATAGGGAAAATTGATGTCAGAAGAAATGAGAAAGGAGAAAAAAGGGAGAAAGTCTAAGTAGGAGGGAACAGAGGGATTAAATAAAAATAACAGTAGACATCATTCCTCCCTTCTCTTTTTAGAGCATTTTGTCTCCTTTCAATTTTGATTAATGATATGGAAACATTTCCTGTTTCTCCTCAATTTCAGCATTATTATTTGAATCACACAAACAGAATACACTTCTCCATCATTACATGGAAATATTAGCCACCCTGTAGTTAAGGTTGCAGCTAGCTCCCTTTACAAAGGGGATCAAAGCAATCTTATGAATTTGGCAAGGAAAATTGGTCTGGCATGAAAATGACTATGCATACTGTGAAGGTTCAGGAGAATGCCTCAAAAAGTCTGAAGAAGAGCTATCAAATGGCTTTGCAGTGGGCAACTCACTCTTACTGTACAGAGGAGGATATGTAAGAATCTTCCTTCAAGCTATACATGATGTTGCAGTAGGCCATGACACCAGGCACAGAACCTCTTAAAGAAATTCCCTCAAAAAGCCTTAATTATAGTCAATTTTAAGCTGAAGACACTGATACTCTCCTACTTGGTAATGTGGTTTGCAGTGCATTTACAAGAAAGCCACACGCTCAAAACTTTATAGCACATGTAACAGGGAAAAAAAAAGTCAAACCTGGGATGTTTGCCTTGAGAGAATTCCAGTAGATCTGTACAGCACAGGTTAAGCTGTGTGGGTACTATCAATCTGAGAGGTAATCTAAAGTACAATGCCAATTACAAGATTTCTACATATCTCAGCCACTAGGTGGATAGATCTGCATCGCAGACATCTCTCATGGGTCATTGATCCCGTTCCTCCATTCCTCCCATGAGGGGAAACAGGTCAAAATATTACAGTAATTTTGACCAAGTATTTGTTGAATTAGTTCTCATCTCAAACTATTTTGTTGTTCCTATGTCATTAATTTACATGCAAGTCTACTTTTTCAGTTATTTCTTAGTATGGCTGTAATGTATGGCTGTCTCTGGGCTTATATATCCCCTAGGTTACAGGGATATGTCAAATGCTACAAAAATCAAGCTGTTTAGTATAACCACACACCACTCAACCCAGTTTTCTTACCAACTTGCAAGAGATGAGTTTAAAGCTTGATCAGAAACACAACAGGCCTAGGCTTTAAACTATCCATCCAAACAGAGAAGCGAGCCCCAAATAGAGGAACACCTAATCAACTCATAGAACACCTCATCAACAACAACAGCCTAATTTGACTCTGAAAATCAGCACAGGGTCAATTGGTTAAAGAACTCCAGTCTGCAGGTCAATTCACAAAGCAGATAGAACATTCTGCGCTGCTTCCACCTCTGCTCACTCTCAGACCCGGCAGCATGCCAAGCCCATCATAACACCCACATCTTGAGGTTACAGAAATGCAGGTGGCAGGATCTGCAATGAAAAATACCGGGGCCACTCATCTGTCTGAAGTCATAAGGATGAAAGCTGTGGAGCCACACCTGTTTCCAGGACACATAGATGTAGCAGCTTCCCCAAGTTTTCTACCCGTTTTGCAAAAAACTATTCATTTTCTTAACAGCTTACACCAAGATAAGTTCTGCCAGGTTTGCTTGCTGCTTCCTTCACTCTCATTATCTTTTTCTCTACTGGATTAAATCCCAGAAATTTACTTCATCCAAGCTCATCAAGACACTAGGTACTTTGTTCTAATAACCATAATTTAAATGACGTTACTATTTTTTCACTTCAAAAACTACTGTTAATGAATTGGTCTTTAAAAGGACACTGACTTCTGAAGAAAAGTACTAGAACATCAATTTGTTCAAATTGATATCCCTTGTTTCCAAAGATAATTACCTATTTTTCTAACCAATATCCATTTGTCTGTCTATATAGATATTTCCTAAATAGTAAATATTTTATTTACAGATTCAGAGAATTAACTCAATTCTTTCCAAATGAAGGTGCTGAATACATTATACGAGTCTTGTAAGGACAAGGAAAATCTTTGTTCTGTGCTCTAATGCCTAGAAAAATACGATCCCAGGCTACCAGTCCCAAGAATTCTCACAAAATAATGCAGAAATGGTTTCTCCTCCATTTAATTACTGTAAAAGTGATTGCTGAATTTCCTGTGGAGGACATTTCCCCTGCAATATAGACACTGCTGTCTCTGCCAAGACTACTCTGGCTGCTCAGCCGTATCAGAGTGGTGGCGGTGCTAGTACAGCTCAGAAGTGTGCCTCTGGACTGCTGAGGGACCTTGCGTTGCTTGACAGCGCACCAGAACTGGGTAGCAACTTGACAGGACTCTTCCAGGATAAACTTGAATCCCACTTGAGTCCTACTTCACACAGGTAGGTTCTTGTCCTAAATTAATCGTCTGGGAAAAATCAGCAGGGTAAAGTTCTTGGTACAACCTGAAAATTGATAGAAACAGAATAGATCCAATATGGGTTGGAATGGCCTTGCTGTTACCACCTTTTAAATTCTGTATCAACACAAATATTTTATCCATTATTATACACCTTAGCACCTATTTCCTGTAACTTCAGAATATTAATTGCACTTTCATTCTCTGGTCTAATTGTTTCAAATTTTTCCAAGGAGCTACCAAAAGAAAAGCATACACATGCAAAGACTGAAGATCACAGAAGACCAGAGACCTCTAAGAATTAATTTTGTTCAAGACACAAGATTAATACCATTATTACCTAACAAAGGCATAAAATATTCACAAGTTATTGTGACCTGAACTGGCAATTAGCTTCCCCTCATCTGAAGGAATGAGAGAATGTGGTTAAAATACTAAGTGCTTAGCACTCTGTGTACAGGAGTGTCCCACTTAGAGAGAAATGCAATGTTAATTATGCAAACAGAAATATGTCTGGTGTCTTAAAGTATATATTCCTAATGTATCATAGGAAAAAAATGTTCTGCTATGCTTAAAGTTTTCTTTTCTCAGTTTTATTAATTTGTCCATGGTTTATTAAACAAACAAAATAAACAATGACCAAATAAACAAGATTGACCTTTTTCTGTGTTTTACAGAGTTCAAGAAGTATTACCTTCAAATTATTTTTATTACCCACAGGCAGAACAACAGGCAGCACAGAATTTTATTTTATAATGAAGCAACTAGATCACCTCACATACAGGGCACAATGTACGCATATATTCAGGCATTCACACAATGAAGACTGGATTGAAATCTTAAATCAAGATACCAATTTTTTTGGTGCTCTTTTATAGAGCAAAGCATTCACTGCAGGTTTAGGTTGAAAAAAATAACACCAGTAAAGATAAATTGCTCCTCTTGCTTCTCAGTTACAAAAGTGAACAGACAGGTAGATGCCAAACAATTACACTTGAAAATCCTATCGATTAGGGAAGACACTGTGACTGAAAGATTAGATTATCTGTTTAATACCAGGTTAATGCCTTTATCCCCAAGAAATAGCTTTTGGAGTTTTCAGTTACTGTAAAAATGTCAGATACTTTACACATCCTTTGGACTGTGCCCTCTCAGAATTTCTCTATCTGTGTACAATCACTTTGCATCACACATTTGACTTGTCTGAGGCAATTTCATGGATTTTATACAAAAATAATGCAATTGGTGAGCTGGACTATGGTGCTATTATTAGAGCGCGATGGCAGGGAGCAGAGAGGTGAATTGCCTCAGAGGCAGTTGCTGGAGACGTATTTCCTACAGAGAACGGAGGTTGGCAGGATACTTCTGTGGGTCCTGGAAAAACCTGCTGATTCTCAAATCTGCACTCATGAAAGAGGATCAAGACATCACACATTTCCTTTCTGCGTGCAGAATGGCTGCCTCAGGCTATGGCAGCCTTTCTCCTTGATGCAAAAGGAGGTAGCTTCCTCTGGTAAAAAGAAACTCGCCTAACAGAGGCAGAGGTACATTGGTACAGGCTTTACCTTGCTCTTAGTGTCATAAAGAAATGGAAAAAGAATGAAGTAAAACCCTAAAAAATGTTTCCCTCCGTACTCTGCTCGTGCTTGGGCCATGCTTCTGTCACGCAACAGGAAAAGATGTAAAAATAGTGAAGTCACAAGAAAAGACTAAACAAATAAAAGAATATCAAGGAGAGATCGTTCAGTCCTAATACCCTGACGCATCTGTCTCTTAAGAGGCATTTGTGGCCATGCTCCACTGATGATTAGGACTTCAGTTCTCAGTAGGTTTTGTGGTTTGTTTGGGGTTTTTTGGTGAGGCAGAAGATCACATGACTGTTGTACTGTTTCTTTTTGCATGTGCATATAGACCTAAAGTGGTCACTCAGGGTGTGTTTTTTGTTCCTCCTCTCCTGATGGTGATTATTTAATATGGCTGTTTCATTGAAGTCACCTAATATGGATTAACATTATAGAGAAACACACCTGTATGAAACAACAACACTGCTATCAGCCTCACAAAAAGCTGATAATCGCTGATAAAGACATACAGCACATTATTATTTCAATGCTGCCTGGTTTAAAAGGTTTGTATCTCCATTGGCATAGCATCTGAACATCTCATTTTGATTACAGGAATGGAAGGGAGCTCCTACATTATCAATAATGTTTATTTCATGAAGCAACAAGAATACTTACAAAACATGACAAAACACCACAGATCTGTATTAAAAGGCCACAAACTAGGGCTACAAAGTGGTATACAAAGAGAGAAAAATTGCTTAAGGATGTTGCCATGGCCACACAACAGCAAGAAATTTATTAAATAAAAATCTCAATTGCTGTGTAATGGAAATGGTTTACTTCTCATACCAGAAAGGAAGGCAATAAAAAATGTAACATACCAACCTGACATGGGGCAAATAAAATGGCAATTATTTTAGCTTAATTTTGAGCTAAGGAACCAGATATATCAGTCAAGTTTGTAATATCTCAAAGACACCTCCAGATGTTCTGTATTTTCTCTCAACATCTCTCCAGATTAGAATGATTCTGGCTGTGGTTTGGCTCAGGTCAACTACACTTCCAAAATATTCCTGGGTGTGATTCAGGTATTAGGTCAGATCTGAGACAACTCCCAGTAGGTGATTTGGAAGTGGCCACTGTTTCCACAGAACTGCTGAGGTGGGAAGGGACCTCTGGAGATTGCCTAGTCCAAACCACCTGGCTCAGAGGAGGGTCAGCTGGAGCAGGTTGCTCAAGGCTGTGTCCAGTCAGGTTTTGAGTATCTCCAAGGAAGGAGATCCCACAAGCTCTCTGGGTAACCTCTTCCAGTATTTGACCAGACTCACAGTAAAAAGTTTCTGTCTTAAGTTTAAACAGAATTTCCTGCTTTTCAATTTGTGCTTGTTGCTCCTTGCCCTGTCCCTGTGCACACCACTGAGGAGTCTGGCTCTGCCGACTTTACTTCCCCAGATCCCCCCAAGCCTTTTCTTCTCCAGGACGAACAGTCTCAGCTCTCCTGTATGTAAGATGCTCCCATCTCTTCATCATCTTAGTGGCCCTTTGCTGGACTTGCTCCAGTATGTTCATATCTCTTATGCTGGGGAGCCAAGGACTAGATCCAGCACTCCAGGTGTGTCCTCGTCAATGCTGAGTAGAGGGGAAAGATCACCTTCTTCAACCTGCTGGAAATGCTTTTCATAAAGCAGCCCAGTTTTGGCAGATATACAGTTTAGTCGTACAGTTGTGGCCAAGACTGTACTAACTGGTTTCAGAAGTAGGATGTAGGCCTAGCACTGTTTAATTTACTGTGAATATAAACCCATCATTTATACTGCTGTTTGTTTCCAAAATTGTATTAAAGTAGTAGGGTGTTATCAAAAAGTTAAAAATAACTTGGGAATTCAAGGGAATGACAAGGGTTTCAGGGATTCTGTGAAGTAAATCCCATTGCATGACATAGACATGGAAATGAAAGAAAAACTGCTTTTTCTCCCAGTTACAACCAGTTTGTTTCTGAAAGTGAAGGTCCGTGGAAGATACTAATGTTCAATAGTATTTAAATTTTCTGTAGACCAGCTGTTTCAATACCATTTAAAGGTTCTGTACACATACTGAATTTTAGCTGCCTCTCAAAACTAAATGTAAAAAGTCTATATCTGTTTTAGTGCGATAAGATGTTGCCAATGATTTGGTAAACAGCATTGCTTTGGTCTGAAAAAAAGCTCTATTCAACATGTTATACTTTACCTTGTTATCTCACGTCTTAAGCAATGCTGTAATCAGTTCACATACTGCTCTGCTAAGTCCATGTAAGAATCAAATAAATTAAATGATCTTTAATCTTTAGAGCAAAAATTGTTTGTTATGAGTTCACAAACTTTACCTCTCATTCCTACCGGTTATCTACTTTTTTCTTTTCCTCAATAAGAACAGAAGATTCAAACAACCTCAGATTCAAATTACGCTGCAATTTACAGTCACAGAATTTATAAGATAATGTGAGATGTAAAGTACTGAGAAACTCATCTGGCACAAACAAAATCAATTAAAATAGGTAAAAATGGAAGACATCTAAGAATATCTTGAAGGAAATGGAGAACAGGATTTCAACATGGAACTGATAACCTCTTTTTCCTACTCTCTGTGGAAGCTTTTCCGTGTTGGTAAAAGAGTCGATAATTTCTAAATCTGCTTTCCCTAGGGCAGGGGTTGGGAATATACTCTCCACACCATCAGCTTAAGGTCAACAACATGAAAAACTGGGCATTCATCTCTAACAGGCAGATCTAAAAAAACCAAGGCTTTGAGTGTCTAAGAAGCCAGGCAATGGGAGAACTGCATGGGCCTAAGGATGACCCAAAAAAAAGCTGTGCTTTCCCGTTAAGCAAAAGCCCAAGAACAGGAATGTGGCTGGAGTGTTCTCAGCCCCTGGAACACAAAAACCAGAGTCATGGCTGCACATAAGATACCTCTTCCAGTTAAGATCCAGAGCCACCTTCTACCAATATGTACTTACAAGAGAAGAACGCTCTTCTTAATACCTAAATAAAACAAGTGGTGGAGTTTTTCACAAAGACTTATTTGACCCTACTGAGGTCAAATATTCCCAGCCTCCCTCTACAGAGAGTAATGAGAAATCAGCTGTTCCTGAAGGATAATTTAGCACAGAAACCTAATGCAGCTGGTCTACACATATGGAGAAGACTCTCTTTCTATATTAACTACAGAGATAGCCCAACGAGGTTATCCATACTAGATGGGAGTAGTAGTCAACAGGGAAAGAAGCAAATATGAGCATGGCATCAATTCATAGCAGACAGTAGTAAGGATATTGGCCTGACCATGATGACGTGTAATCTCCATTGCAAGCTCAGTTAGTAACCAAGAATATCCCTAAGTCACTGTGCCTCAATAGTCCTTATGAATAATCTTTTTTCATGACAGACTTGTAGTCATAGCATTTACCTAGGATGTAAGATACTGGGTTCTAGCCTATCTTCTTCCTAAAGGGATTCAAGTCTGTTATCTCCTACACCAGTCACGTTAGAAAATCGCTGAATAAAAAAAGCACAGGTGGCACAGGTCATAATCCAGTCCTTTTACTGCTAGCTGAATACATTCAGCTCCAGAATCAGATTTAGTAGCTGGTCCCATCCCTCTTTCTTTAGCTATACAGACCTTAACGTGTCCAAAAGCATATGCAAAATGTTAAAACAATCAATCTGCAGCAGACTTGCAGATCAGCTCCACTTCCAAGGCTAGTAAATTCAGGGACATTAATGATCATGTGATGAAAAGTTTTTTTATGTATGCATAGGGGTCATATGTCCAGGATACAGCAGATTAGACTACTGCAGAATTAGTGCCTATAGTTTACTGAAGCATATTGACAAATCACAGCTAAAATTTAAATTCCATCTGCGTAAACAGATTTTAAGGGCTCTATGAAAAGAGGTAGCAGAGAGCTATTAGCACCATCTTGTTTTCAGATCTAATATTCAATCTAAAGAGCTATTTGCTGAAACTTTCCCACACACTTGTTTTATTACTGCACATTGCATATAAACTCCTGGGCAAAAAAAAAAAGTAGTTGTTTTTTTCTAAGCATACAGGTTAAATTCTAAAGCTCTCCTCAGCAGAATACCAGATAATCTGTCTTAATGAAAGTGATAGGAACTTTTCCAAGATACAACTGCCATTCATATAGTAAAACTAAAAGAAAGAAAAAACATCAATACAATCTTCATAGATCTTCTGTACAGATAAGTAGGTCATCTCACCCTCAATCACACAGCTTGTCAATAGGGCTGGTTGTATTATTCAACAACTACAAGAACAATGCAATTCTTTCAAAAGAGTAAGAATGTGAAACGTAAGTATAGACTCTAAAATATGCCTAGCATATTAGAGCTTCAAGGCTCCACAGAAACATCCTGCGAGCTAGGTAACAAGTCAACTCCATTTACAAGCGGGGTAATCCCAAACACAAATGCAGGTTAGGTGGAGAATGGATCGAGAGCAGCCCTCAGGAGAAGAACTTGTGGGTGTTGGTTGATGAGAAGCTCAACATGAGCCAACAATGTGCGTTCACAGCCCAGAAAGACAACCACATCCTGGGCTGCATCAAAAGAAGCGTGGCCAGCAGGTCAAGGGAGGTGATTCTGCCCCTCTACTTGTCTCTCGTGAGACCCCACCTGGAATACTGCGTCCAGCTCAGGCCCCCAACATAAGAAGGACATGGACCTGTTGGATTGGGTCCAGATGAAGGCCACGAAGATGATCAGAGAGCTGGAGCCCCTCTTCTGTGAAGACAGGCTGCGAGAGCTGGTGTTGTTCAGCCTGGAGAAGAGAAGGCTCTGGGGAGACCTTAGAGCAGCCTTCCAGTACCTAAAGGGGGTCTAGAAGAAAGCCAGAGAGGGACTTTTTACAAGGGCATGTAGTGATAGGACAAGGGCTAATGGTTTCAAACTGGAAGAGAGTAGACTCATATGAGACCTCAGGAAGACATTTTTCACTCTGAGGGTGGTGAAACGCTGGAACAGGTTGCCCAGAGAAGTTGTGGAGGCCCCATCCCTGGACGTGTTCAAGGCCAGGTTGGACGGAGCTTTGAGCAAAATGATCTAGTGGTAGGTGTCCTTGCCCATGGCAGGGAGGTTAGAACTAGACGATCTTTAAGTTTCTTTCCAACCTAAACCATTCTATGATTCTATGATATGCTTCCATGATTCTGCAAAGTGGGAGAGTTACTAAGTTTCCCAAAACCAAGAGTAAGCCAAAGTGAAAGCTCGAATCTCTGCCCAGTGCCTGGTAGAACAGGCAGCACGAGCTCTCTAACACAGTGGATCCAAACACATTAAAGTGATGTAGTTAAATTCAGTCAGGGTATAGGATTATTAATATTTTGACAGGACAACATTAAAACCTTCATTCTAGAAACACTTAACACAATTTTTCTTATAGGAAAATGAAAAAATAGGAGGCAAAACTCATTTCCACTTTAGCAATGATCAAGAACTACAAATAATGGGATCTGCTCTTTGTAGAACACACATACAGAGCCTTTTCCACAGACATAAAAAGAAGAGCAAGAGCCCTACAAGTTACAGAAAATGTGCTCCAATTTAATTTCACTGCATCATAAAGAACTCCCCAAAATGCAATCAGTCATCCTTGAGATAAAATGTTTGAGTGATCCTTTTATATGTTGTGTTCTTAGTTGTATCTCATAATCCCAGCAGTGCAGGCTAGTCATTTGCAATGGGGCTTTGTTAAAAAATTACAGATATGATGAAAAATAGAAAATCACAAATGAGAAGGTGACCATCGTAATTTGTATTCATAGAAGCTCTGTTGTTTTTCTTATCCATTAATGAACCCCAAAATTTCAGAAGTTCGATCTTTTCTCTTTTCCTCCCTTTCTTCTTCCCTCTTTGTGTTTTTTAACTGTTATTGACTATTGTTCATCTAAGACAAGCATCATGCAGAATAAGTGTCTGTGCATACAGTCAGTTTATGTCGCGTATAGTAGAGACAGCAAATTCTCCTCACTGAAAATTTCCCAATAAATTGAAAGGCATCCAAAAAGTGTCTCAATGAAGGGGAATGATGCCATCATCAGTAATTAGATATTTCTATGAAGTATATTGGCTGGTGGGCTCCACACCATTCATATACATACCTGTCCCAAATGCAAGTAGTAAAAGGGTCATATGTTGCTTGAGAAATGGTTCAGTAGGAAGTGAAGATGGTACGATAAAATACAGACTTTATTGATAATAGCACTGTTTATAGATATTGCGATCAAGAACAAAGCAACAAGTTGTGTCTGTGCATCACACAATACAATTTTAAATCAGCTCGCACAACATGTAATCAAAGTTCCTTTATACAAGAAAACATAGCATGATTGCTTAGTTATATATATCTGATACCATAAAAAAATAAACTGGTAGAATTTGAAATCTAAATAAAAGATCTAATTTGCTCTATAAAAAATAAGATTAATTTAAAAATTCTAGACTAGGCAAAAGTTTGTTGATCAGAGGTTACAATAATAGGAATATCTACACAGTAAAAATATAGCATGATGGCAGTGTTGTGGTTTCACCCTAACCAGCAACCAGGACCATGCAGCCATTCACTCACTCCCCCCCCTGCCAGCGGGATAGGGAAGGAGAATTGGAAAAAAAAAGAAGTCTTGTGGGTTGAGATAAAGAGAGTTTAATAGAAGAGTAATGGAAGAGAAGATAATAATAACGATAATAATAACCGTCATGATAAAAGAATGTACAAAATGTGTGATGCAATACAATTGCTTACCACCCGATGATCGATTGCCCAACCTGTCCCAAGCAAAGATCACAGATCCCTGCCTCCCAGCCAACCCTATTTATATAGTGATGATGATGTCTATGGTATGGAATATTCTTTTGGCCAGCTTGTCCTGTCTATGCTCCCTCTCAGTTTTCTATGGGAAGCTGAAAAAGTCCTTAACTTAATATAAGTATCGCTTAGCAACTATTAAAACAATATGTGTTATCAACATTACTCTCATCCTAAGTCCAAGACACAGCAGCTACTAGGAAGAAAATTAACTTTATCCCAGCTGAAACCAGGACAGGCAGTCATTAAACATTGTCAAGTTCAACACTGCTAAATTCTTGCTAAATATGACATTTGTGATTGAAATGAAATTTCTATGAAATAATCATAGTAAGATAACAAAAAAGGTACAAGACCCCACCACATCCCATTTTAAGATTTCAGATAATCTCTGTTACTTCTCAAGACACTGCATTTCATATGTGCAATGAAATTCATAAATTAATCCTTTAGATGACATGTTCATCTTCTGTTTAGTCTACCCTTAATATTAATCTATTCACTTTGTATCTTGCAGCACTGAAATATTTCAGTTTTAGTTCCTTCATTTAATGCATTCTAGTCAGGAAACTTTTATCACTTATCTATCAATATATTACTGGCTTTGTTTCTAATGCAACTCTTGTTTCTCATTAAACCTAGTTCAATATCAGAGGCAGCTCTATCACAGAAGCTGATACAATTTCTCTATTTCCCCTTACACAATCCATTTCAAATTTACTGTTTTGTACTCTGAAAGACAAACTGTTCAGTGTCTCTCTCTGGAAGGAATTTCATTCTTTATCACTCTCATCACTGTTTTAAGCTGTGTAACCTTGTGAAAGGTCATTTTGCGCAAAAGTCAGTAACATGTTTTTAAGTAGTCCCTAAAAAATATCTGATAGTAATCAAGGTAGAAAATTTCAGGAGTTTTATTAAAAACTTACTGTTTCACTGTTTTACATACAAAGGTTTGGTTTTATTGTGGCTTTTTTTTTAAACAGCAAGCTATAAAATTAATTCTAGTTCCTCTGAATCTCTTTAATGTTGTTTAATAACTAGTAAGTATCCCATCATTCTCTACTGTTTCACCAGTATTCTCTGATCTCCTCTTGCCCAAGCAGAAGTCCCTGATGCCCGCTTTTATAAGAGTGCCAACCATCAACCGTAAAAAATTTAGCTATTCTACGAAATATTACAAGATTTTTAGGCTGTATCACAAGTTTTTTATTCCACCTCAACACCAAGTTGGAAGGAAGTTCCACAGTATCATATTGTGGCACAGGGTGTTTCTTACATGACAGAGGAATTCATAAACACAGTAAGAATTTTTATGCCTACTGCCTGGCATTTTTACTCCTTGATATTTTTACAGCTTGGCATTTGCTTCTTTATAAGTACCTTAGTGAGCTGACCTTCATATCGTTATTCAAATTCTGTAGAGAAATAATTCCACATCACCTAAAATTTTTCAGCACAGTATGATATGTGCACAAAGGGCACCCAAGGAAATCCAGAACTAAAAATAAAATAAAATAAAATAAAATAAAATAAAATAAAATAAAATAAAATAAAATAAAATAAAATAAAATAAAATAAAATAAAGTAAATCTGAAGTTCTGAGACACAGGGAAAGGGAATAGTAAGGAGATCTGTCTGTAGCAGGAGTTGGCAAACTTTACTGCCCTGTCTTACTGATTTTCTTGCTAGTACCACAAGGAGTGATGAAATCCAGAACTTTGGTTATCCACCGCTGCACAGTGCAATTAGCTCCATTTGCTACACTGGGCAAACAGAGACAATCCAGCCATGTGGCACAGCGACTGCATGTGAGCTCCTTTCTCTGCATCTTCTTCTAGTATCTCTCAGCAGCATTCAGCTGGCTACTGTTTAATACAGGCTGTCAATTTAATGATGTTACATGGTGTGCTCTTTGTGCAGATGACTGTTCTTACAGAAAAATATACATACACTCAGGGCTGCTTTTGAATTCAACGGAGAGAGATTGCATTTCCTGGAAATACTCATTCTGCAAAGGCAATCACCTTGGTCACAAAACCAAAATAAAAAAATAAATAAAAAACTTCTTTTGTCCTCCTTTATATAATTTCTGTTCAACTTGTGTAACAGCAAAATTATAAGACTTCATTTAAAATAACTGAGTCAGACTAATATGGGATTACACTCTATGCGGGATGAAAGCATTCTTCACTTTCATCTGTTTCCTAGAACCCGAAGCACAGAATGATTTCAGATGACAGGCTTTCAAGTGAACATGAGAAAGAAGAATGAAACATTGCCTGAAGAAAAGCAGAAATCTTCGTTGTGAGAAAGTTCAGCCACTGCTATGCTTAATAAGAGACATAACTCAATTAGTAACAGAAAAAAAGAATGAATAAGCACGTATAGTATGTGATTTGGTTATATGTAGTAGTCCTTACTGTATTCCTATTGATGACAATAGTAAAAATTCCCTTGGCTATATGGCAGTAGAACAGCCAGTCACATGTCTGATACAAAAATAAAATGGATGACATAGATTGTCCTATATCATAACCAAGCTGAGAACATAATAGGTTTGAATATTTTTTTTCATCTATCTGCTGTGTCATTGGCTGCTACTTGTTTGTATTCATTTCTCTGTTTAAACTCCCCAAAAAGAGGCATCGGAGTGGGACCAAGATTAGTTTTTGGTAACTAGCATTATGATTTCCAGCATGAAGTTTGAAGGAATTGCCAGCACATTCCAGCTTTCAGTACTTTCCTATTTCAAGTACTTCTTGTCTATGAATCACTACTCATCTAAGCAAATCCTGTTTCTGATCTCACTTTTTGGTGCACTTTATAGAAAAAGTGATTTTAAGCAAAGTTTTAAGAGCTGTATTGCAATTTAGAAGTCTCTTCCACAGGGCATGACACATGCAGAAGAAACACCTCATTTCTGTTGTGCCTTTGCTCTTGACATAATCACAGAACATAGAATCACAGAACGGTTTGGATTGGAAAGGACCTCAAAGATCATCTAGTTCCAACCCCCCTGTCATGGGCAGGGACACCTCCCACTAGACCTGGTTCCTTAAAGTCCCATCCAGCCTAGTCTTGAATACCTCCAGGGACGTGGCATCAACAGTTTCTGTGGGTAACCTGTTCCAGTGCCTCACCACCCTCACAGTAAAGACTTTCTTCCTAATTTCTAATCTAAATCTACTCTCTTTCAGTTTAAAACTGTTAGCCCTCGTCTTATCACCACACTCCCTGATAAAGAGTCCCTCCCCATGTTTCCTGTAGACCCCCTTTAAGTACTGGAAGGCCACAATAAGGTCTCCCCAGAGCCTTATCTTCTCCAGACTGAACAACCCCAAATCTCTCAGCCTGTCTTCACAGAAGAGGTGTTCCAGCTCTCTGATAATCTTCGTGGCCCTCCTCCGGACTCTCTCCAACAGGTCCATGCCCTTCTTGTGTTGGGGGCCCCAGAGCAGTACTCCAGGTGGGGTCTCACCAGAATGGAGTAGAGGGGCAGAATCCCCTCCCTTGACCTGCTGGCCATGCTTTTTTTGATGCAGCTCAGGATGTCTTTCTGGGCTGTGAACGCACATTGCCAGCTCACGTTGAGCTTATCCACCAGCGCCCCCAGGTCCCTCTCTTCAGGGCTGCTGTCAATCCATTCTCTGCCCAGACTGTATTTGTGCAAGGGATTGCCCTGACCCACTTGCAGGACCTTGTAATTGGCCTGGTTGAACTTCATGAGATTTGCCTGGACCCAGCTCTCAAGCCTGCCCAGGTCCCTCTGGATGGTATCCCTTCCCTCCAAAGTGTCAACTACATGCTTGGTGTTGGAAACTTGCTGAGGGTGCACTCAGTCCCACTGTCCTTGTTGCCAACAGAGCTGTTAAACAGCACCAGTCCCAATACCAACCCCTGAGCAACACCACTCATTAGCGGTCTCCACTTGGACATCGAGCTGTTGATCGCAATTCTTTGAGTGCGGCCATCCAGCCAATTCCTTATCCACCAACTACTCCATCTGTCAAATCCATGTCTCTCCAATTTAGAGGCAAGGATGTCATGTGGGACAGTGTCAAATGCTTTGCACAAGTCCAGCTAGATGACATCTGTTGCTCTCCCCTTATCCACCAGCGTTGTAACCTCATCTTAGAAGGACACCAAATTTGTCAGGCACGATTTGTCCTTAGTGAAGCCATGCTGGCTGGCACCTATCATGTCCTTATTTTCCATGTGCCTTAGCAGAGTTTCCAGGAGGGTCTGCTCCATGATCTTGCCAGGAACAGAGGTGAGACTGACCAGCCTGTAGTTCCCCGGGTCTTCCTTTGTACCCTTTTTAAAAATGGGGGAAATTTCCCCTTTTCCAGTCAGTGGGAACTTCACCAGACTGCCACAACTTCTCAAATATGATGGGTAGTGGCTTAGTAACTTCATCCTCCAGTTCTCTCAGGACCTGTGGATGTATCTCAACAAGTCCCACAGACTTGTGCAACTTCAGGTTCCTCAGCTGGTCTCAAACATGATTGTCTTCTACAGTGGCTGGTTCCTCACCTTTGCCTTCTGTGGCTTGGCGGTGTGGCTAGAAGACTGAGGTAAAAAAGTCCTTGAGTACCTCAGCCTTCTCCATGTCCCAGGTCACCAGGTCTCCTGTTTCTTTCCGGAGAGGGCCCACATTTTCCCTAGTCTTCCTTTTATCACTTATGTACCTTACAAGCTTTTCTTCTTGCCTTTAACATCCCTAGCCAGATTTAACTCCATGTGGGCTTTAGCTTTTCTAACCTGATCTCTGGCTGTTCAGGCAATTTCTCTGTATTCCTCCCAGGCTACCTGTCCTTGCTTCTACCCTCTGTAGGCTTCCTTTTTCTGTTTGAGATTGCCCAGGATCTCCTTGTTCATCCATGCAGGTCATCTGGCACTTTTGCCGAACTTACTCTTTTTGGGATGCATTGCTCCTGATCTTGGAGGAGGTGATCCTTAAATATTACCCAGCTTTCTTGGGCCCCTCTTCCCTCTGGGGCTTTATTCCGTGGTACTCTGCTGAGCAGGTCCCTGAAGAGGCCAAAGTCTGCTCTCCTGAAGGCCAGGGTAGCAAGCTTACTATGTGCCCTCCTTGCTGCCCTACGGATCTTGAATTCCACCATTTCATGGCCACTGCAACCAAGGCTGCTCTTGAGCTTCACATTCCCAACCAGCCCTCCTTGTTGGTGAGAACAAGGTCCAACATGGCACCTCTCCTCATTGGTTCGTCTATCACTTGGACAAGGAAGCTATCATTGACGCATTCCAGGAACCTCCTGGATTGCTTATGCCCTGCTATGTTGTCCCTCCAAAAGATATTGGGGTGGTTGAAGTATCTCATGAGGACCAGGGTTTGTGAACGTGAGCTTGCTCATATCTGTCTATAGAGGGCCTCATCCACTTGGTCTTCCTGGTCAGTGGCCTGTAGCAGACCTCCACTGTAATGTCACCTGTCCCTGCCCTCCCTTTAATCCTGACCAATAAGCTCTTGGTCAGCCCCTCATCTATATCCAGGCAGAGGTTCATGTACTCTAGCTGGTCCTTGACATAGAGGCAAACACTGCCCCCATCTGCCCTGCCTGTCCTTCTCCTGAAGAGCCTGTATNCCCATGGTCTAAGTAGCCAAACCCCTGTGGCACCAGTCCTGTAACCATTTGTTGACTCGCCAGATTCAACTGCTCCTTTCAAACCCCTTCCCTCTGACCGAGAGGACTGATGAAAAAACTAACTGCGTTCCAGAGTCCCTTACTGCCTCTCTCAGGGCTCTGTAATCCTTCTTGATACTCCTCAGACTGCTCCTGGTGGTATTGCTGGTGCACATGTGAAACAGCAGCGGATAACAGTCAGTGGACTGTGCAGGGCTTGGTAGTCTCTTGGTGACATCCCTGATACGAGCCCCTGGTAAGCAGCACACGTCTCTAGAGAGTGCATCAGGCTGGCAAGTGGGTGCCTCTGTACCTTTCCAAAGAGAGTCACCTACTACTGTCACTGGTCGCCTTTTCTTAGTTGCACTGGTCGTTATATGGGGAGCAGATCGGGCTGCCTTACTCAGCTCCAGTGTCTCTCCTGAAGTGATGAATCTTTCCTCTTCAGTCTGCAGGGTGGTGAAGTGGTTCTGCAAGGGCACCTCAGGCTTTGGGGGAAATCTCTTCCTCCAGCTGGTCCTTGCCATCACAAGCTTCCATTCTTCTGCATTACTGGCCCCCCTCCCTTCTGTGTGTGCCAGTGGGGGAGTTTTCGGTTGTTTGGCTGTGGGCTGTGGGTCCACTGCACACTCCGCTTGGAACCAGCTGTCTAATAACATTCTAAACAATCTACAAAGTTGCAAACAGTGATTTGGCCTACAAATAATAAAGTGTGAGATAACCAGTAGCTACAGTAGATGTATTCATTTAAATAAGCTGGTATTAGCAGCATGGTGTGCAAAGTGTAGGTCCTTGCATACTTCACATTGAGCATTTCTTTGAAAAACAAATGTCTCTTCAGTATGAGACAGTGAAGAGATTTTGGGCTGAAGTTAATCACTGTTACCATTAATGGTGAGTAGCAAATCACCATTTGTTACATAGCGAGATGCCCTACTAATGGACAGTCATGAGCAAACCGCCTGGTCCTTCTCACCCAGTTGAACCAGGGCTAGCAGGAGCCGTAACGAGTACACACAACCCCAGTATTCAATTACAGGCTGGATCCCAGCAGCAAGACAAGTGCAGCCTGAGTACTGTGTTCAGCTCTGGGCACCACAGTATCGGAGGTACATTGAGGTGCTGGAGCGCATCCAGAGAAGGGCAACAAAGCTGGTGAAGGGTTTGGAGAACATGTCTTATGAGGAGCGGCTGAAGGAATTGGGATTGTTTAGTCTGGAGAAGAGAAGGTTGAGGGGAGACCTTCTTACTCTCTACAACTACCTGCAAGGAGGTTGTAGTGAGATGGGAGCTGGCCTCTTCTCCCAAGTAACTAGCGATAGGACAAGAGGAAACGGGTTCAAGTTGCGCCAGGGGAGGTTTAGGCTGGACATTAGGAAAAAATTTTTCACTGAAAGAGGTATCAAGCATTGGAAGAGGCTGCCCAGGGAGGTGGTTGCGTCACCATCCCTAGAAGTGTTTAAAAGTCGTGTAGATATGGTGCTTAGAGACATGGTTTCGTGGTAGACCTGGTAGATTAGGGTCAACAGTTGGACTAGATGATCTTAAAGGTCTTTTCCAGCCTAAATGATTCTATGATCACTTCTAGTTGCAGTGTCGAGCCCTAGCTACTTTTTCCCTGTTTCTTAAGTCCAGGTTTGGTATCATCCTTTTTTAAACGCATTTCACGAATGATACCAGGGAGTTAACAACTGAAGGCTAAACAGTCTGGTAAGATGAATGTGCTTATTTTATTTGAAAAGACTGATATTATTCAAACATTTAATCAAAAAATTCAATCACAGAGCCAACATCTTTCAAAATGGTCCTGGAAAACAGCCATAAATGCTTGAAGCACAAGGAAAAATACATTAAAAAATTATACGCTGATGAATGGGTGAGAAGAATTACTTTATTTCAGATAGGTTTCTCATGTAACTTTTTCTTATGTAATTCAAAATGAATAGAATTACACTAGGCACAGAGTTACCTGTTTTTACCTATTAACTATTTAATAAAATATGAGTCTATATAAAGAAAAAGAAACATTTTAGAGGCTCTTGTTGCATAAACTTAAACAGTACCATGTTGAACTATACAGAGCTACAAGATAACTTTAAATGGTTTAAGTATGGGAATCTATGAACCTGAATTCACAGCTACCCAGTTTAATTTTCTAAAGTTTCCTAATGAGTTATACAAATCAATCTGAAAAGCGCACTGCTGTCATGCAAGCATGCAGGCAGGCTTTCAACATTCACACTAGTTCGTTCAGAGTTACTCTCCATGCCTCCACAGTTTCCATGCTGGTGCACAGACATTCCATAAACAAATTTTGGCACAATCCAAAGGCCACTGACGCTGCAGAGAATACATCTATTGATTTTGATGGGCTTCGTGCTGGTCTTCCTGTTGCTATAAAACAGAAATATTTTGGACATTAGAATTCTTATCAATAATGCAGTGCACAAAAAACATGAACTTCTCACCTTAACATTAGAGAGAATAAATGACCAAGTGTTTCAAGCCAAAGAAGAAATATGTCTTAGTCAAGCTACAGCACCCATCTTAACAGAACACACAGAAGATGGTTAATGAATGGAAAGCCTATCAAATAGACTCAAGACTAGCTCCCTAGAATTGTCAGTCATACAACATTATGCTCTGACAGAACAACATAGCACTTGAGAGCAATGATGGGTTCCACAATGGCTTTAAGATGTCATTGGCAATACCAGAGCATGGCTTATTCCTTCTGATAGGTGGCTTGCTAAATTAGAAGTGACAGTTGGGTGATGGACAGAACATTGGGAAGCCACAGTCACAGAAACTAAGCACTAATTGTGCTGAGCTTCCAGCCTTGCTTTGGCAACTTTATTCCCTCAAAAAGACATACACCAAAAGAGAGACTCACCAGATGACAGAACCACAAAACAAACCAAGGATCTCTCTACTAATGCAAGATTCAGACCACTTGCATAAAATGTAAGGACATACTAGGCCATACATATCAACAGCAGCCCCAGTGATCACCTTACTATGTGACCCTTCAAGCAAAATCTAGAAAAAACTAAAGAGCAGACTTGGGGCACTGTCAAAAGCAGTGAAGGCTGGTGTGAAGAACAGTGTACAGCAATCAGCAATCATTTAACTTAAGCTGCAGCAGTTACTGCTCGGTATTCACATAGTTGAATACCAGAACAATAAGGAAAGAAATATGGCACCTCAGGAAGGAAAACTCCCCTAAAGGTAAATCTTGAATGGGAAGACCGCTGAAATATCGGAATGGCAAAAATAACAGTGCACCAAAAAGACTAAACAGTACTCACTGAAATTCCATCTAAAGATTTCCATTTGCTCAAGGCCATTTACAGATAAATGAAGTACTCTGCAATGATTAATAACTACACATCAGGTTGGTAAAATAGATTCTTAGTTGTTGTTTGGTGTTGTCGTAAGTGAGATAGCACCACTATGACAACACAAAAACCAGTCTGAAAAATAGCAGAGCAGGCATTGCTTGGAATCAGCTACACCAGGAAAAGCACGCGTCAAGGAGAAACAAAAAAAACTAAGTAGCTATAGGGATTCATCTATTTGAACAGCAATGTATTAGATGAAAGAAAGAGCTCGACAGGAAGTGACATTACAGACAGGAGAAGCTGAAAGCAAAGATATACAAAACGTCTGGATTTTTTTTAACATAAACTCCCAAACATAATCTCACTGTTAACATGCAGTTATGAGAGCTGGAGAACTAACATTAGAGATTAAATCAACATCTGAAATTAACTACAAATTGCTATGAGAAGATCTGGGTGCTGGATAGAAAGGCTTTGCCTTTCAGCAAAGAGAAATGAGAGATTACCAACCAGAAGGTTTTTTGCATCAGAAAGTGTGACTGGAATTATGTGAGGCGTACATACCGGATGCTTGATACAAAAGACTCCCCTCATTGAATTTGGTAAATGGAAACCAGCTGATACAAAGTGAAACAAAGACAAGGAAACTTTAAGAAAAGCCATTAGGAGCAATGGCCCAGCACAACAGTAAATCTCTGCTCTAGAGAGAAGGCAGGAGCAGTAGCAAATGGCCCAGAGGAACGGGAGGACTCGTGTACCAGTGCTGGCACTGGGCAGGCTTATCACGGTGAGCGATTACCTGCCACTGTTCAGATAACAACCTTCATGTCTGCCAAGTGTTTTATACAATAAGAAACAGTACTGAGAAACAACTAGCTTGCGTTTGTGGCTCAAAATCGTGTAAGAGACAACATTTCATAGACTTTTGGTTTTTTTAAGTTTCCATATAAACGCAACATGCCGTATTCAATCAAGATGCGTCCATCAGATCAGAGCGTGTTTCATTATAAGCACTGGCATTACATGACGTTCTTTTCTCTGACCCAGTGTAATTGTCACAATCTGTAACCTGTCATGCAAAATGTTTCAAACAAATGTGTTTGTAAACAAGAGACTTGATGGGTCACTGTTACTCTGACAGCTGGTGTGCTACAAGAATCTCTCTAAACATGAAAATAAACAGTTTTGTTGGTAACGGATAAATAAATTAAGTCCAAGTCTCACCTTGACTGCTCAGCTACTGGTTGCAGCAGATTAGCTTCAGAAGAAATAACACAAAGTTGTCCTAAATAGAGGTCTGGGTATCTGACAGTGGAAACTGTTCTTCTCTCTTCTTTTAAGGGAAACAGTGTCTATTGTCACTCTGCCAGCCCAGTACAGGCTGTGACTATGTTTGTATGCATACACTAACTCTAAGTACATTTGCATGCTATGATGGTGTCCTCAGTCACTTAAATTAGATCACTAATTAAGTAAATATACATTTTCATTCTAAACTTTAGTCATTTGTGAGCTGGTCTTTTTTAACAAAATCTAGAAAATGTAGATCTTCCTTCATAGTGTTATCCATTATCAGTTCCATTTGAGAAGACAGTCAGATAAAAGGAAATTAAAACCAAAGAGAGAAAAATGCATATTTGCCCATTTACTTCCTCTTCATCATATAATTTACTACTATAAAACTGCCTTAAGTTTCATAAAATCTGGGAGCCAATAATGGCTTTAAGATGTAAACCCAGAGCTACACATCAATAGAAAATCAAAGAGGTTAATTGCAACCATTTAAAAAGAAAAGTCCGTTCCTCTGTCTGTGTATCCACTATTGCAAGGATTACATTTTTCCCAGTCCAGCTACTCAGTAGCTCTCAGATGCATTCAATACACGACAGAGCAGCATGTGCATTGCACAGCGTATGTAGCAGGTAGCGAGCATTTAAAGTACTGTCAGTAGCCACACATTTTTTTCTTTGTGTGTTCAAACATATTTAATGCCAACTCTGCAAACGCAAACTGCCATGTGCTGGCCTATCAACACCATGCCATCAAATGCTTTTGTTTCCTTCCTATATGTCCATTAATTCATTCGGTAGAGTATTACCTCTTCTATTTTTACCTTTAACAGGGTCAATTTTTTCCTTAACATCTCTATGTAAAGAAAAACTTCAACACACTCAGAAGTTGCTCTATGCATGCAATAATCATGAACTAACAGATATGTCTACAAAAAAAAAAAAAAGAAAAAAGAAAAGAAAAAGAAAAGAGAAAGGAAAGTGTGTGAAATTTTTCATTCTTGGTAGTGAGTTATATAAACTCTAAAATACTACCAAACTAGTAGTATTGTAAGTATCTTTATTGGCCAACAGAAGCTATTTCCCCTCATATTTTCATCTTTACTTAGGACTATAATATATCATATTCTTTACTTAAGGTATTTATATTAAGACTTTGCAGGAGGGTAATGAAAGATGAAAACTGTTACAGATGTTTTGATTCCAAGATCATCTATTTTCCTCAGTGTTTCGAAATACAGAACACAAGTAGGACATGTAATTTCTGCATGGGTTATTTATTTTGCTGTTTTGGAGTGGCAGCCAAGAGACTCACCTATTTCACTATGATTAATCAACCAGTCAGTCATAATTAGTTAGGAATCCCCTGGCGATGTGCATCCATCCAGATTCACAGGCTGAAAGCAGTAGAGAGGTTCAGTTTTTTTGAAAGAAATGAAAAAACTCTGTAGTTGGTAGTTAACTAAACCTAAGGGAGGGTTGCTCCTAGATTCAAATATAGAGGCTTGGTGTTATGCTCTGGAGGATGACATAAGGATTTATATCCTTTCTAACAGCTACATATTTACCATTATAACTCAAGATATTCTTATTATACATATGAAAAGTTGGTTGGTTTTTTTAGTCTGTCATGTTTTTTCTTCAGTCACACCTCTTGGCAATCAGTTATGCATATTCCTTGTAGTCCATATGGCATACGTTTTTTTGCTAGCACATTGCAAACCCCTCAATACCAAACCTTAGTAGCATCTTTTTCAGTATTAAAGTGTGAGGAGACAGAGCTGTGGCCTAACTCTATTCACTCTTGGATTCACTTATGCTACAGAGGAATGACTGCTTTTTGCATTAGAGATTAGTGATTATAGTACACAGCAAAGATGCCAGAGACAGGGGTCAGTACCCTCATCAGAAAAAGATGTGAGAAGTATTGTCCAGTTGATTAAATCCCAATAAAAGTTGCAAATTGCGAGTTCTGCCTTTGAAAGGTCATCAAGATGCATTATACAGATTCTGAATGAATGCCCAGGATGCATAATTAAGCAATCAGATACATTGTATTATCCATTTCCATAAATTAACATCTGAATCAGAATAGTGTGCTCAGTCAGTGTGTCACAGAGGAAAATGGAAGATCAAGAGAGCCACTCACCAATCAAAATCCTTCACTTTCCTCAAGGCAGTCCTGTCTGTAAGGTTAATATGACATTAACATTGATGGAGTCATATTTTTACTTACTCTAGATGATCACAAATATTCTTCTGTTACATGTCATAGCTTGCCAGTGGAATTTGCTTCTGTTCCACAGTCATACGTGCTCAGTTTTTCTTACGTTCATATTTTGGGTTCCACTTAATGAGGGGAGGAAAAAAGGCTGCAGCAGTTTCCAGCATACCTTTACTGCTTAATTTAAAATTTTTAATTCCTACTTGCAATTTCCATTATCTATGCAGTTTCATCTAGAAATACAAAAAAAAATTCCATAAGGCAGCAGCATTAGACATAAGGTTTATGTCAGTCCTTATATGCAGAAAAATGTTTATTATATGTAATTGTTATATTTCTCATACCTGATTTCCCAGAGTATAACAGGTTCCAATAAAGATTGTGACCTTTTTGCCTACAGAATCTTCCCTTCTGTCACATCATTCATTAAAGGAAAACTGACAGAAAGGATAGATGTGGAATGAAACCTGTGTCAGCTTTCACTATAAAATAGTTCTAAATGTAACACAGTAAGAATGATCATGGTGTGCTATCCACGTGGCAACACAGAAACATAACCTGCCATGTTTTTGGATAAAGCTGTACTTACCTGCAATGATTGTACATTCCTAATTATTACATATATCATGTGACCATGGTAATTTGAACAGAAATGAGAGGCAAGAACAAGAAACAGTAAATAAGAATCATGTCTTCAAACAGACTTATAAAAAGAATGTAATTTACTTTGCAAAAGATGCAGGAGTTCATGTTTTGAAATTATGTATTTTTTCCCTCCTAATTCCTTGATATAATGATAATATGAGTTCTGGAGGGTCTCTTCCTCTTTTAGTTGTAATTAGTTTGAAGAGGGGGCATGTGTATGCCTGTTTAGAAACAAGGACAGTGTCAGTTCATTATCCCTGTGGCTTACAGACAGGCCTCCAGCTCATTCATGGCAGCAAGGTTGGTCGAAGGAAATTTTTGTTTAACCACTAGTTGCATGGCTGTGGGCTTTATCCCATAGCTGCTGACTCCAGCCACAGGCATCAGTTCTCTGCCCCCCAAACATACCTGTTGCAGTCAACTTCACTTGTTGCAGGAAAGCCATCGCTTAATTCCTGATAGATAAATTTGTCTGGACTGGCTTTAGACAAGGAATAGTTCAATCAGGACACAGTATTCATTGAAGAAGCCACCAGCTGCTTATGAGTCGTTTGAGATAGTAAAGCTGCAGCGTGTTTAGCAAGTTAACTTAGATCTGGTTTTCTAATGAGAGGACACATTTTGCCGCCTATTCAAAGGACCAGGGCCCTTACGTAGTTGAGTTAGTTTTTGAACAGAAATGAGCTTAAGACAATTTTTGCTTTTGTGCCTTACATGACAAGACAGAAGCAAAAGTATTAAATTAGATAATCTAGGGAAAATGGAGCAATTATTTAATTTTCATTTTATATTCCTATTAGTTTTCTCCTAAAAAGAGAGCAAAATGATATTACCAGCACACATTTATGGACATACAAGTAGTAATAATAGAATATAAGCAATAAATTAATAATGAAGTCTTTATTTTAAAAAAATATAATAAATTCTACATTTCTGGAGAAGAAAACATTGAAGGGGAAACCTAAAAACAGCCTTCTAATACTTATGATGAGTTTACCAAGAAGATGGAGCCAGGCTCTTCTGTCATGTATGGTGGTAGGACCAGTGACAAGAGACACAAACTGAAACAAGAGAGATTCAGACTGAATATAAGGAAAGACTTTTTCATCATAAGGGTAACCATGCAGTGGAGCAAGTTGCCCAGAGAGGCTGTGCAGCTTCCAGCCTTGGAAATTTACAAGATCCAACCGGATAAAGCTCTGTGCAGCCTGGTCTGATCTCACAGCTCACCTTGCCTTGAGCAGGAGGCTGCACTAGAGACCCTCTACCTTGGTACGATCCTATGAAAAGGCAACAAAGGTTAAAGAAGTTTCACACTTCTTGTAAGTTTATTGTTATTTAACCTGAACATACATCAACATAGGCAATTTCTTGCGGAAGATTTGGTAATGCAGACTTTGGGAAAACCTTCTTTCCTGAGAAAGAAAAAGAAAAACCTGGTAATTCAAAGAAAACATTTCATATTTTTTTCCTATACTTGTCCTCGCAATGTGGTTTTTTATTATTTTAGCTAAATATCTGAAGAATAACTTCATTGCCAAGTTTATGAAGATGATGCCATGCTTAATTTCAAAGATCTTGTACTTTCTCTGAAGGAAATTACAAGACAAAGAAAGGAAGTACTATAATAATTACTGAGATACATGCGGCCTGAACATCAACAATAAAACTAGTTGTGAGGGAATCTTGAAATGTTCAGGTACCAAACCTCTATCTGTGTTTAGTTTTCATTCTAAGGCATAACAAATGTGAAACAAATAGGGCAATTACTCACTATACGCAGTCTTTTTAGAAGATCTCTAGTACAGGGCTAGAAAACAGATGTTGAAAAAAGAGCAATTGCTTTTTATTGCTCAATTATTTTATTGTTCAACAGCACACAGCAGTAAAACAAGATTAACAAGAAAATAATGCAGTGCTGCTTATTCTTCTATTGTTATACAGTTTGATTATTAGTTACCCCAAATAATAAAACTATAGCACATTCAGTTACACTGTAAGGTGGCAATACCAATGTTATGATAAAGATGGATGCTGATATTGCAAAACATTATTGTATATATTGCTTTTTAAATAACTTTGGTCTTTATAAGTATATAATCAATGCTGATTTGAAGCTCTTTGCAGCACAGTAGCCCTGGACCAGTTTGGATACTGTACATCTTAGTTATAGGTCAAGTGGAATTTAGGCCATCCAAAAAGCTGAAAATAACTTCGCTGACAACAAATTCTATGAAACTAGGTCAAAATCCTGAAAACCTCCTAAACTGCACAGGAGGCAAGATTTGGAGAGAAACGTAGTATCTTTTATTAAACCAACTGACAGGGTCAGAAAATAAAGACACAATGCCTTTAAGCATAGAGTCTTTTCTCCAGGTACAATACACATGTTCATTGGCTTTCATGTCTATAACAAGAAATATTTAGGAGCTGGGTTTAACCTCTGAGAACCTTGATATCCAGGGGCTTCAAGAGACAAGCTGCTGTCTAGTGGTGTATTGTTACATGAGACAGTCCACTGTCCTACTTGTGAGAGAAAGGGGATAGCTGTCAATGAAAGTCCAATCATTTAAGAAAATAAACTCCTAAATTTTATTTCAAAGCAATTAGATCTTATTACCTGCTTCCTAATAGTTAAAGTGTAATAATTTTGTGCTGGCTTTGGACCATGCTGCATAGATTGTTTGCTTGTCAAAGTCAAGCCCAGAACAACCGTGGGGTTCCAGAACGCAATCACAGAATCACAGAATTGTTGAGGTTGGAAGGGACCTCTGGAGATCATCTGGTCCAACCCCACTCTCAGTCAGGGCCACCTAGAGTTAGACAGGACCATGTCCAGATGGCTTTTGAATATCTCCAAAGAAGGAGACTCCACAACCTCTCTGGGCCAACCTTGCCCTCACAGTAAAAAATGAGGTTTATAAACTGCTGCATTATGATGCTATTAATAAGTAAGTTGAAATCTCCCAGCGTAGTTTGCTTCATTAACAGTATTTTTGAAGGACATCAGTTGGACGAGAGAACAGTCAAGGAATACTTCTTAAGAGAAATCTAACTGTAAACAAAGGCAAGTAAATACAAGTATTTAGACTAGCTCTGCACCATGCAAAGGAAAAATTCAGAATAAAAACTATTTATGAGATGCTATTTCTCCTTTTTGCTGCAGCCATTCTAGCTGTTAGAGGCCATGTCCTCAACAAGGCAACATTTCCTTGTTCACAGGAAAAACTCATCAGATTTATCAATAGATGGTGGAAAGCAAAGAAAACTGAAGTTAAATACGCAAAATGCGCTTCAGAACTCAGACACTATTATAATCTAACTTTTTTGTATCTTTCTCAAAACAGCAACTGAAAAGCAGGCCTTCATGCAATTTCTGGTATTATATTTTATTTCTCTTGACAGCAAAAGATCCTAATCTGATCCATTTGCAATTTACTTTGATGCTTCACAGGACATTTTTTCTTAACAAGGAAGTTAATTTGCAACAGCTGTATGTTGACTAGTTTCAACAACAGTCAGAATTAATAGAAACTGCATTCTGAACATTTTGAAAAACACCTCTTCATAAGTATTTATTTTTTTACTTGAAAGATTTTCTTTTCTTTTTGAAGAAGTGTTGCACGCATCTTTGAGGAAAAATTGCTGCTATACAAGATAAATAGGTGCTTTCTTAGTAATCAAAGCAGATAACATCTCCAGTGGACATAAAACCTGTTCTGATACTTGGAGGTGCACATACGCAGACAAGAACATGAATACAGCCAACAGCACCTCTAATAGAATGGTCCGCTTTTCAGCAAGTCCCCAGATGGCTCTGATGGGAAGCACAACAAAAAAACCTCACTTCATTTGGCTCTACCAGGCATCCTGCAGTACCAGGAAAATCCCAAGATAAATGGACAGGGAGGCCCTGGTACCACAGGATGGGATGGAGCTTTCAAAACTGATTTTAAAAATCTGACAAAAGACACTAGTGAGGACAGGGTTTTTTGGAAAACCAAACCAAACAAAATACAAACTAAAAAAAAAAACAACAAACAAACAAAAAAACCAAACAAAACCAAACCCCCAAAAAACAGGAAGGAGTGGTGTTGATCCCTACTGTACCACAAGCACCACTGAGGTTCATGTGAGCTCCCCACTGCCACTGGTAACTGCACATGCAGTCTGCCACTGGTAATGGCACCTATAGAAGAGGTTCCCTAGCTATAAGCAGTCCCTAAAAAGCCTCTTCAAAACCTGTTTCAAACCAATCCATGTATCTTCCACAGAAGCGCATCCTTTTAAACCTGGATCTCCTAAAGCAATGTATTGAGGAACTGAGTGTTTGTTAGGTTTCTCATAGCTCTCCAACGCAGCACCACATCCATACGAACAGCATGCCAAGCTCCATGCTTCATTCATGCTACATTTACATACACACAGAATTATTCTTTATGTTCTCATACTTTAACACATATATCTTCTACAGAGGCAAGTTCCTTGCTATTTTATGTTGAAATTTCCTGTAAATCACATTGTCAAGATCCCCGTAATGACAACAGAATGGCTTCAATAATTCCATGTCCTACTTTTTTTTGGCCTGCACTGGCACTGCTTTAACCTACAAAATTTCATTACTTAAGATAACTGCTGTCTTCCCCAGGAGAAAAAAAATGAGATCCATGTACACAGTCCCCTGCATAGCTACAATAACTTTGTGTTTCTTGCTTCCTGATTAAGTATTCTTCACTTCCTTCCTAGTTTCCTGTGATAATGGCACCACATAATAGAGCAGGAAACTACCTCATTTCACCCATTCCTCTTCCTTAGCACTTTTTGATTAAAATTTCTTTTGCCTACTTTAATTACTGTATTCTTTCCCTGATGCAGTAATCAGAAGACAAATTAAGAAAAGTTTATACATTGTGAAAAATATTAAGTGCACAAGCCATGTAACTGGTGTTTTGTTGTAGCTATAAGACTTAAAATTTTTCTGTCTATACCAGTTGGTTTAATAATTGTGGGTTTTTAATGTTTGCTTAATAAATAAATAACTGCTCATTTGCTGCTGAAATCTTATAGAAAGCAAATAGTACTATCACCTCTTATACACAGATGTCATTTTACAGAGAGCCCTGTGCAATTTGCTGCCACTGGTATTTTTGAGTGAAAGGGGACACAGCTTCATTCTGTGAAGTTATCTAGGTTGATGTCTGCTGCTGTAGGAAGGAAGGGTCTGTTTTATATCCACTAACAAACTTCTTAGCAAGGAGAAAGAAAGAGAGCACAAAGAGGCCAATGACAGTATGCTGTGGGTGTTTATCGGGATTTGATTTATCCCTCAGCATACAAAAACCTTGTAATGGCTAACCATGATAGCATGATGGAAATTGAAAAAGCAATTTTATTTCCAGCATTGATGATACAAACACAAGAAAGTTTATAGATTAGATCTATGTATTCTTACTCCTTTTCTTGTTAATGTTTCAGTCCACATTGTAGGAAAGATAGGCCAGCAAG
>VYXH01011836.1:25090-53456 GCA_013397275.1 Burhinus bistriatus | reverse complement strand
CTGAGCCTGTCCCCTTCCTCCCTTAGCTCTGCCACCGGACTAAGCAGGTCATTCACCTGGTCACACCGCACACAGGTGGTGTCTCTGCTGTCCTCCAGTGCGAGTGACAGGCTCAGGCACTCCCTGCAGCCAGAGACCTGCACAGCGGCATGTTTTTCTAGAAGCTCCATCTGGGTCACCACATTCCTTCTCGTAAGGGATATTGGACGACTGGTAACCATGGCTAGGTCCTCTTCTGGTAGGGCAACAACCACTACTTGAGTTGAGTTTGCCTCTCGAGCCAGGAGAGGGACCAGTTACCATCAATTGAACTTACTTCGCTGAGTGCCGACTGAGTTCCTCGGTGCGCAGCAAGCGGTCACCACGTTCCAGAAGGGCATATTTAGAACTGCCACGGGTGGTGCTGGTTCCGACCCTACTGTGTCAACGGCCCTCCCCCAAGCTGCCGGTGCCAGCACGAGCTAGCCACTTCTCCTGGCTTCAAGACCCCCTAAAAGAGCTCCTTGCCAGCCCTTTTCACCTCCATCCCCTTCCCCAATGCGGACTTACCTGCACTGGAGCTGGTCTCCTCGGCAAGTGACCATTAGCGTGTTTACAGCACGTTTAGAACTGCTGTGGGTGGTGCTGGCTTGTGACATGAGGAGTAGAATCCTTACTACAATCCAGGTTTCAACAGAAATATACACTATCTAGACAAAGGTTTTACTAGTCCATAGTATCCAACATCTTCTGAGAGGAAGGTTTATGCAAATGACAATGCACTCTGCAACTTCCCTTGATGATTTGAATAATGTTAATAAGGGGTTCTAGGCTGAGTTAAGTATCGTCAGTGTTCTTTTTAAAAGAAAAAGTGTCTTTCACATTGCAATTTTGTAAACTGATTTTTTTTTGTTCATGTCAAAGTTGCAGTCATTAAAATGGTTCTATATGTATTTCAGTCTTTTTGATCATTATATGTAGTTCATTCTCTGAAGCATATTCTGAATGAAAATATTTTTTCATTTAAAAATAATAAGCAGAGATATCTCATTCTAATTTGGTTTTACCTTTCAGAATGTAAAATCAAGAAACGTATCAACCATTCCTAGTAATCTTTTTTTCTTTTAACTAATGGACAGGGGTTCTGTAAACAATTTTGGTCAAAGTTTCGTTTAGTACATGTAGCGACCCCAATACATAAAGGCAAGGTCTGTCCCAGACATCTATCCCTAACTCACAGGGTAGGAATAAAAAAATTATATTCTAAATGCATGATGAAAATTATTCGTTTTCAAACACAAAAAAATTGTTGTTAAAATATTGTCGTTAACAACAATTATTAAAAGGTACAATTTATTTAAACACCAAAATTGTTGGTTTTTAAATAACAAAGAGTTTTTTAGGCAGTCCAGATCTCCATGTAATTGAAAGTGTTTATGTCTATTACTTTCTATATAATCAATTCTCTTCATGGTCCCAGTCAAAGCAAATACTGAAAATAAATGTATTTAATATATTACCACTATATAATATTTAAATCACACAGACCTTTAGGACTTTTATCTCTCACAATTAGGAGATTTATAGCTACACTTTTAGAGAAAACCTGAATTTCCTGGAGAAGTTTTTGTGTGTTACACACCTATCAATCATTGCTCTTAAAGAGATACTGAATCACCCACTATGTGAAAGTTGGATTGGAGTATAGAAATACACCTTTAATAGGAAAGAAGATGATGTTTTACAAAATTTATCCTCAAATGCTATCCAAGATAATTACACATACCTCACTTCTTGGTTTCCATCAAACACATTTCCTTTTTTCCTGATTCAGGTATCAAAGTTCACTTGTATTTTCAAACTGCGGAATGCAGGCACATTCTTCCTGTGTGCTCTTTGGCTAGTCTTGCCTGGTGTTGGTTTTAAGATTCTTGTAGCACACATATTTTGGGGCACTGGGGATATATCAAAGGTCTTACATGTTAATATATATAGATACATAATTAAACATGACAGGAAAGCCAGTAAAAATCTTGTAATTTAAAATTACACGAGATGATTTATATAAATAGATAGCGTTATTCTAAGCATCAACAGTGTAAAATTATTGTAAATTATCAATTACCTGTGACTGGAACAGCTGAAATATTTTGCAATAAGCATGAAGAATGCTTTTATTAAAATAAAGAAGCACACCCTTTGGACAGCCTTTCCATTAAGGTAAATTTTATGACCTCTCCATAATGGTGACCTTGACTAGTCTTCTACACAACTAAATAACAGTAAGCATACACAGGACCTCAAATTTTCTGGAGCAGCTGTTTCAGAAGATCCAGAAATATATTGCGTATTAAAAAAGGGACTTGTTGTGTCTGATTTAAGAACTTGATATCCAGTTATGACTTATGATAATTGTTACACAAAAACAACCAGGCCCCATCTGAAACCACGATCCTGTAAATCTGAAGTCCTCAAAAGCACATCTACACTATGAAACTATAGAAAGTCAGGAATTAAATTTGAACACTGGCCCTCAGTGATCTACCTTTTTAGTTTTCTTTCTGGGTCAGCTGTGAATTAGTCTCCTGTAAGACAAAATCTGGGCAGAGTTTGAAGCTCTTGCTCCAAAAGGTCAATACAAAAACAACTGCATCAGTTTTGGATCCCTTCGTGTTACAAAGTCTGCCAGCACTTTCCCAGCACCATCCCTCTGCACACCCTTATGCCATACACTAAAACTCACAATACAAACTTTCAGGTTCATGCTATAAAGCATCATTCTGATGGGCTAAACATAGTCCTTAAATTATTTCAGACACCTTGAAATGAAAACTAAAAAAAGAATGGAAAACCACAAAACCCTGTGATAATTATGTTGTCAGTGCTACAAGGATACCATATAAGATCCACTGGGGACCCACAGCTCAAGATATCTATTCAGGAGGTAGCTGGTCTTCTAGAAGTAGGCAGGTGGACGTTAAACTATCTGTGTCACTTGGCCTTAGGGTCAGGGCTGTCTTTTATCCAGCAATGTTGGCATACCAACAGAATACTTGGACTCATATAAATTAAGACCTTGTAGCAGTGCTGATGAAGAGTAAAACAGCAGCAGAAAATTACAGTTACATGTGGCAGTGGCATAAAAAGAAGCTATTTTAAGTAATTGCAACTCTAGTAACTTCTGAGCAGTTATACCTGAATAGGAAAACAGAAAGAAATGTCTCCTTCTTTTATTAAAAAAAACCTTAATCTAAAAAAAATCAATTTCTGTAAAACTGCAAACAAAGTAAAACAATAACAACTGTTTTGGACAGCAATGAATCAAGTGGTCTTTTGTTGGATTCAGTAACATTTCATTTTTTAAGAACAATAAAATAAAATAAGCTGTACAGATTAATTTTATCCTTCTGTTGCCAGATGCATATTCAAATTCTTTCTTTCTTTTTGTTTAATATTTTTAATGTGAAGAATTAGCTAGCCTCTGATGGCAAGGGTTGCAGACAAAAAACCAAGAGTGCTCACTGATGCTGACTTGGGACTTGCCATGTGTTCAGTGCTGAGGGCAAGGGGAGCGTTGCAGGGTTCTTTCTGGATCTCAATAAGAAAGGCACAGAAACAAACAGTGTAATTAAACAACTGTTTTAGAAAGACAGAATAAAACTAGGAATATAAATAATGAGTAAATCTTATTTCCCTTCAGATGCTGGGTACCCTGCCTTCATGCAGCATCAGACAGAGCCCGGATGGATCTTCCCATGGCACGCTGCTCAACTCCTGACCATGGAGAGACTCAATCTCCTTCCCATACTGTGGTGCCTTTTATCCTGTGTAACAAAGAAAACCATATATCTTCTTATGACAGGATGGCATGCTATCTCTGTCATAACGCCCACCAGGGCAGCACTGGCAGGCACTGGGTGCTCCAGAAAGTTCCCCTACAGCGGCTGCTTATGTTAACATATGGGCTGCTCAAGCCCTGAGTATGAGTCCCAATAAAGCAGATATGGCCTGTTCAAGGTCACTAACTCCTCAATACAATGTATTCTGCAAGATTTTCAATATACTTTTTCTTGTAGCTACTATTAACCTACGTATCTATGTCTCAACAACAACAACAAAAAGTTTAAAATCTTGGTGTAACATATTGTTTCTTTTCCATATATTTTGAGCCAAAAAAATGTGCTAGTGCAATTTAGAAGTCACAAGCTAATGTTTTTTAAGATATATATTTTTCAAACTGTCCTTCAAAATGGAGAATTATTATCAATACTTATAAAATATCTTAGTTATTATATATGCATGCTTGCAGTAACCAGTAAAGGCTTTCAGAATTTTTAGTTACTTGATGTCTTTCTCTTGAATGCTTTGCTTTTATTTTTATCTAACTTGAGAAAGATTCTAAGTCAATGCAATTGTAAGTAGCTGCTACAGCTACTTATGACTTTGTTTCATCAAAATTTTGAACAGCTGTGATAAAAATGTTAAGACAGAAATTAAAACACAGTGGCTATCTTGCTAATATATCTGCTCTAGAAGGTTAGCTGATATTGTGAAAGTATCCAATATTTTACAAGATAGTTCCTCATTAAACATGGATTTCCTCTGAAGTATGCACACCAGAACCTTTCACTAATATGAGAGGATTCTACTAACTTATGAAAAGAAGCCATTCAGAATTAATGAAGCAGCTCCTTCTGCCTGGGTCTAGATGTTTCAGAGAAACAAGCAGCAAACTGTACATATTACAGTACCGCAATTCAAAGAAAGGTAGGTCACGCTGCCAAAAAGACAACTTGCAGTAAGCTGGTAATACTTCAATTAGAAGAAATTCTTTTAAGCTTCCATTTTTGTGCTCAGATGTATGCGTCCAGTTATCTCCATCAAAATACTTTGAGCTGTCTTTTTTATTATTATAATTGTTTAGAATATAAACATCTTTACAAAATATTTATTATTGTTTACAAGATATTACACTGTAGAAAGAAAGAGCATCAGGACCTACACTAAAACCATTTCCAGTCTACATAGAAACAGTAGATATGAGAGACATAAGCAAAAATACTAAATGACTTGTGTGTGGCCATACAGCTTGTCCACAAAATGTTTGATTTACTGATATCTAACTTATCTCACTGGCCAGCCCAGCAGAAATTTTCTTGAAGACTCCTCCAGTGCAGAAAGCCAGATGAAGAGCTGTGGTGGTAGCAACCAGCTCCTCACTTGTGTCAATCATGTAATAGGCTGCGAGCTACTGGTTCTATGGCAGCTGCCATATGTTATCACTGCCAGATCAGTTCATCCGTTCTTCAGCTTATTCCTCTGGGGCTGGAGGCACAGAGAACCAGTGGGACAAGGCTTGATGTCTGTATTATGCTTCCTTCTGAGCTATACACAGGCAAAGGCTTGAAGGTTGAATAGCATAACCTTTGGCCTCAGACCACAACACAGCATACAGAATTTCCATGGGATTTCCTCTTTCAAATAGTGCTCACGTGGTATCAAAGGAAAAATATGCTCAGCTTGCTGAGATAATAAACACAAGGGGAAAGTTCTCTTCCAAATACCTCTCTGGATTCACAATCCATGTCAATAAATGTAATTCTAATTTCTACAATTTATTAATTCATACCAGTGGAGGATCTGGCTCTAAAAGATTTTATTAAACTTGCAGGATTTTTTCACATACAATTCACATTAATATGTATATTATCTAAAACAGGCATCTGTGTGGCAAATGAAACTATTGTCTGAGAAACAGGGAATGATAGACATTGAAACAACATTTAATTTTAAGTTTTCCAGAATGTCATAGAATATATATATTTTTTAAAATCCTCCATTGAAATGAGAGACACCTGTACAGGTCTGCCTACATTTTGTTTGATTTAGAACTAGCTGGATTTGGATTAGGAAGGAAATAACATCCTCACAAGTGATCTGGATGATGGGATCAAGTGTACCCTGATGAAGTTTGCCGATGATACCAAACTGAGTGGGGAAGTGGACACTTTGGAAGGGAGAACCACCCTGCAGGAAGACCTGGGTAGGCTGGAAGAATGGGCGAACAAGAACCTTATGAATTTCAACAAGGACAAGTGTTGTAAGGTCTTGCACCTGGGAAACCATAATCCAGGAGGGTAGCACAGGTTGGGATCTACCCAGCGTCTGGGGAGCAGCTCTGCGGAAAGGGACCTGGGGGTCCTGATGGACAACCAGCTGAATATGAGTGAACAGTGTGCTGTTACAGCAAAGCAAGCCAAAAGGCTGCTGGTTTGCTTGAAGAAAGGCATCACCAGCAGAGGTAAAGAAGTCATTACTGCACTCTACTCAGCGCTTGTCAGGCCACACCTGGAATACTGTGTTCAGTTTTGGTCCNGCTTGTCAGGCCACACCTGGAATACTGTGTTCAGTTTTGGTCCCCGCTATAAAAAAAAGATGTGGACAGGCTGGAGAGGGTCCAGAGAAGGGCCACAAAGATGATCAAAGGATTGGGAAGCCTGCCATATAAGGAAAGGCTGAGAGAACCAGGTTTGAGAAAAGAAGGCTTAGGGGAGTCCTTATCACCATGTTCCAGTATTTAAAGGGTGGCTACAAAGAAGATGGAGACTCCCTTTTTACAAGTAGTTACATTGGAAAAGATGAGGGGTAATGGGTGAAATTTGCTCCTGGGCAGATTCTAATTGGACACAAGAAGAAAATTTTTCACAATGAGAACAATCAGTCATTGGAATAATGTTCCCAGGGAAGTGATGGATTCGCCATCATTGGACGTTTTTAAGATTCAGGTGGACAGAGTGCTGGGTCATCTGGTCTAGACCGTGTTTTTGCCAAGAACTGTAGAACCAAATGATCCTTGAGGTCCCTTCCAACCTGGTATTTTATGATTCTATGATTTAATTCAAGAGCAGCTTTTGCCCTTAAATCTGTGAGAAACTGTTTGCTTTTAATTTGTAACTAACCACAGTGAGCCTTGCAGGGATTTCTGAATGGCTAATAACCACTGGAAGTGGTGTTCAGCTAGGACATACCTCCTAAGGCCAATTTCCCCAGTGCAGGTAGTGGAGGAAAAAATTAGCTGTGCCAGCCTCATGGATTATGGTTCAGTTGTCCATGTGGCCCAAGCCAGGTCTCAGAGCCCTGAATCTACAGGGTCCTGACCTGCCATTCTTCTGTTCAAAATGGGAACACTCAGGAATTTTCAGTCAGCTGGGATGTAGCAACCAGGAGTTGAACTGTGGTAAGGAAGCACTTGCGTGTTAAAGTAAGTGGTGTCTATTATGTGATCAGTGTTCATCCCTTAGAAAGCTTTATCTTTTAATAGCAGTGTATTTATCTCAGACAAAAGGGGGCAGTTCCCCTGTGAGACTTTCACTAGAAGTGCTGGCGGCCAGAATTCCTCTGTGGCTCCTCAACAACACCAAAAAAAGTAGAGAGGGAGTCTTGTTCAAATGGAGAGGCTAGTTCTGCAGGTACCTCGTTGCTGGAGGGCTTCCAGGCCTGAGTCAGGGAGACCCAAAGAGATTATCTGAGACACGATCAGAATTTTTAAAAGGATAATCTCAGGATGTAAGGATTTAACCTGAAATATGACCTGGACTTAATAATGTGAATGCACCCAGCGACATGAAGCAGGAAAGCAGGAGATCTCACCCATCATAACTTCTGGTACTTTCAAAGATATGCTGTTACTCACTCTAAGGTAATCTGTTGCCAAAGCTCTTGTTCCTAATTCCAGTTTCACTAAATTCAATGACAGAGCAATTACTGAAATATCGAGATAAACAAATTTAAATCATCAGCAACACATTCAAAAAGAACACCATTAAAATCAGTGCTTGCATGCCAGTTCTTGTGATGTTATTGATCTACACCATACACATTGAAAAATGTCACTAGAGACAGCTTTTCCTTGAAATCTTATCATCTTATCATCACAGGACAAAGAAAGCATAAAACAAATAGAATACTAATGCAAAGTTGTGCACTGACTGTAAAATTACACAAGTTGATCTCAGGGAAGGTGAGCAAGTAATTGTACAGCATGCAGTGCCTAATGAACTATTTTACTAAACCCATATTTCATGAAATAGAAGAAAAGATATAATCTCTTTATTTAGACCAGCGACTGATTAATCACCTCTGAACACTGAGCATATTGTTCATTGATACAATTGTCCCCCAACTAAATCTCTTAGTACCCAAACTTCTTGCCCATGTTTTTAGACAAGACATCTGTCACCGATGGAGTGATGCACTTCACTTGTAAAGAGAAGCAGTGATGTATTTATTGATATAAAGCAGGGATTTAACAAAGTTTAATAGTAAATATGACAGTGGTTTAACAAGATTCGATGGTAAAGCACACTTGGTTATTTACTGCACAGAGGACAGGGTCAGACAGAGCTGTCAGGGAGACCCTCCTGTTGAGTCAAGGTTCAGAAAGGACCCCTTGCTTTCTAAGCTCCTTTTTAGAGAGGAGTCTAGTTGTAGCTGGATCCAACCCTCGTCCCAGACTTGGTCAACAGTTTATGTCTAAAGAATTATATATGCACAATCAATCCTTTATATCACTTAGTTAAGATTTCAAGGCTGAGCATGCTATTAGTCACTTACTGAGGATCTGTTGCAATAAAGAATCTCTGAATCTCGAGAAGTAACCTTGAAAGGCATCCCTACTCAAGGGGAGATACTGGTATGCAGCCCGCTGCCATGCAGGAGAGCTCAAAGGGTTCTTGGGCTGTTCCCTATTGATGGGGGTAAGATGATTGACTTACAGTCATATTTGCATATTGACCACAGCACCAGTATTGTGGTTAGGTGGGCGAATTGCTCGAGTTAGCCCTTAGCTATTGTATTGTTATCTGTCTCCCTGAAACCCCACTGAGTTGGGTGCTGTCATCACAACTAGATGCACCCATTATGACCTACACGCGTGGTTATTGCTTGGGCAGGGTTATGGGAGATAAAGGTCAGGTTGGCAGTGGAGCATACCATCACAACATCAGAAATTTACCATCAGGAAGAAGTTTAGAAACATAGTGGGATACTCTACAAATAATAGATAGCAGCTAAATATATGACATTAGAGGTGGGAGCCTTAGTGCTGTCAGTACTTTAAAAAATATCCCTTAGAAAAACCTTCAATATTTCACAAATTTTAGAGGGAATCTGAAAACTGTTTCACAAACTAGTAGAACTTATGACTTCAAATATGTCTTGAGATAGTTTCTGAAGAGATGACAACAAAGCATATATTTGTCAGCAAGATTAACTTAGAACATATTCCAACTTTTTAAAATTATTTTAAGGAAAAAATACTTGCAAATGTTTCAGTAATTAGGTTCTTTTTATTTTTCTGGCTGAACCAAAACGCTGTCAAAAAATAACGTTGAATTCCCTCAGGAAAACAAAACAAAACAAAGGTTTCAGGTTCACTAACAATTTTCATTTAACTCTAAACAAAACATTTCATTTTTCAAGGAAGAGGATTGTGGAATTTGGATAATGAGGTAAAGTCTCTGTGCTCAAAGAACAAAGAAGACTAACCTTGCTATCTCTTGTGAAACCCAGGGGAGTGGAGACTCACCTGGCCAGCACGGGATGCAGATAAGGAGGGAGCCCTGTGGAGGCAGGACAGCCCTGCTTTTCGTCAGTGAAGACAGGATAACAGGAACCTGTGTAGTTCTTTGTTTCTTCAGAAGGCTATCGTGCCCGATGGCTGACCTCTGCCTCATTACCTGGGAAATACATGTTAAAGTTGACACCCCTGCATATGCTAATGAAGATTATAGAGATCATGCTAAACATAGATGACTGTAGCACTCATCTCTCCACCCAAATCATACTATACGTCACCGAGGGGAGGGAAACTTTGTAATTTTGGGGGCAAATGACTGTTAAATTGGGAGAGAAGAATCTTGATACCTAATGGACCAGTTGATGGGCTGCATTCTCCTCCTCCATCCCAGGCAGGGACGTCTTTCTGGGTAAGCGCTGTGCCTTTCACCCTCTGGCGAATGTTATCCCCTGGGCTGTTGTATTATTATTATTTTTGCCAGCAACATTAACCTTAGTTAGCAGCACTATTGTAGTAAGTATCAATGGCAATCTTGAATCTGTTCTGTCACTCTCAATAAAATAACTAATTTCGATTTTTGTGAATCTGACTCAGTGAAAGCCCTTTGCTGAGACTCTGATAGACAAATCAGTGAAAGTCCTGGGACTCTGACAGATAAATATCGAAACTACATTCCTTTTAACGTGACAAGAATACATTATGCATTGTTCTAAATATGGGAACACTGCCTCTGTCTCAAATGTTTTGTTATCATAGTTGCTACTTTTTTGCTGCCTTGCCACAATAATCTTAATATGGAAAAAGTTATTTTTTATTGCTGCTGTTGGACAATGTGGATGGAAAGTGTGCCAATATGTTTGGATTTACAAGTACTTCAAATTGCTACAAGCATCCTTAAAAGCTTGTTTTGACAAGATATAATAGTGAAGATATTTCTTACGTTTGCCAAAGCTGGAACAACATGGTTTATATGGAAAGGTACTGTGGTGGTGCAACCCCCCTGCCGCTCTCAGGCCTCTCAATACTTGGCGTGATTCCCTCCCCACCTGGGCCACATAATAATACCATGACCAGAACAATATATAATGGTCTAACATCAAAGGAAGAAAAGGTGGAGAGCAATGGACTAGAACACTATGGCGACACCTTAGTGTACCTGGTTCCCATGGCTCCTACCGTTTGAAGATAATAACTATAATCGATCACTCCTGACAACAATGGACCGTGGCCACAGAGAGGGGGGAGTACCAAGACCACAAGTCCTAACAAGTCCTGGGCTTGTGTAACCAATGGAAAGTACTGGACTATTCCATTGTCCAAGCTGGGCTGGAGTGGAAAAGTACCTGAAGAAAGTCAATTATCTCGGATCCTATATGTAGCGATTNGCGCGCTCATATGCTTTGGTTATCTGTGCATACATTAATCTGAAATCTGTGCTTTGCTCTCATATGTATACTTATTGGTTTGGGATACTTTATAGTAAGTTAGTGTGAATCTTGTCATCTTCAAATCTGTAATCAAGTCGCTGTTCATCTATTTAGTTCAATCACTTTGTAAATCTTTAAATCAGTTAATGATTAAGCGCTGCTAAAACTCAATCTCTTGATCTGCCTCAAATCATAAATGAAACTGCACTGCTGCTAAATCATAACTGAGTCTGATACTTCCTTCCCGCGACAGGTACATTCACCCAAATGAGCTTTGAGGCTTTTCTTTATACCTGTGTGTTATTTCCAGCTGCAGCACTCTTGGATTTCTGACAGCTCCCCATACATACAGAGGCTTCCTCTACCAGCTTTTTGGTAGAAAAATAATTTTTTCTCTGTTGTAAGGAGCAATAATTATCTCATCAAAGGATCAACACATCTGGTAGTTCTAAAACAGTGAAACTAGTTGTCCACTGTTGGCAAATCAGTAATGAGTTCACCAGCATTCATGGATTTTGTTTCAGGAATGTCACAACAAAGTAGCCTAATCAAACACTTACGCTTGCATAGGATTGCACAAAACATAAAACAGTCTTTCCCTCCTATTGTTTTCATATCACTTTTGATCTGTCACAGAATTGAGATTGCAATTCTGTTCACTTAGTCTTTTTCTGTGGTCACAATTCGTTCCATCTCATTTAGGATGGAACCAGTTTATCCTCTATGCGCAGTATATGATATCAAACTTACTTTGTAAGATTTACTACAACCCCTTGCAAAGAAACTTTATTGTTGTAACTTGAATAGTTAGTTGGGGGCTAGTAGCAGTTTCTACCTTATGGGTTATGTATGCAGATGACTTCCCTCTTCTTAATCTGATGTACTCTGATCAGACCTCAAGGCAGCTTCCAGTGGTTAGCACCTTTTGGTTTTTTTGTTTTTTTTTTCCCTATGACTACAACTGCTTTGAAATTTTGAAGATTATTGATGACATACATCACTTTTCTCCTTATTCTGACATGTACTTCTATGAGTGCTTTTGTGTCTTTTCCATCTGCAAGACATCATTTCTTGTGGACATATGGTTGACTGTAGTACAGCAGGTCACTGCTGGAGTTAAGATAGGGAAAGGCTTATGTCAGAGGTTACAAAACTTCTTTGCCTCTTGATTATGAGGAGGGTGATGTATTTTGAAGTGTCTGTTATACAAATTATTAAAAACTTGGGGAAAATTACACCCATTCTTACTAACACAATTATGTAGAAATTAATCACTAGAGTTGATAATTAATATAGAATATGTATGTCTAGACTACTCTTCTGAGAAAACGAAAGTGTTTCTGGTTTGATTAATCACTACATTGCTCAATAGGTATAAAATTCTCTCTGGGAAAAATTCTATTTTGGTGCTGTATTGGGTTTGTGTGGCAAGGTTTGGGTAATGGTGGGACGGGGGGGCTGCAGGGGGAGCTTCTGTGAGAAGATGCCAGAAGCTGCCCCCATGTAAGACAGAGCCAGTTCCAGCAGGCTCCAAGATGGACCCTCTGCTGGCCAAAGCAGAGCCAGTCAGTGATGTTGGTAGCACCTTTGTGATAACATACTTAAAAAAGGGTAAAAAAACACTGTGCAACAGCAGCTGGGAGAAAGGAGTGATAATATGTGAGAGAAACAACTATACAGACATCATTGTCAGAGAAGTAGGGGAGGAGATGCTCCAGATGCTGGAGCAGAGAATGCCCTGTAGCCCATGGTGAAGATCATGGTGATGCAGGTTGTCCTCCTGCAGCCCATACAGGACCGCAGTGGAGCAGATATCCACACTGTAGCTCATAGATGTTCCCATGCCAGAGGTGAATATGCCCTGAAGGAAGCTGCAGTCCATCAAGAGCCTCTGTTGGAGCAGTCTCCTGGCAGGAACTGCAGCCTCTGGAGGGGAGCCCATGCAGCAGCAGGTTTTCTGGCAGGACCCGTGACACTATAGGGGAACCACACTGGAGCAATCCATTCCTAAAGAATGGCACCCCATGGTAAGGACCCATGTTGGAGCAGTTCATGAAGGACTGCCTCCCATGGGAGGGACCCCACACTGGAGCAGGGAAAGAGCATGAGGAAGAAGGAGTGGCAGAGAAAAAGTGTTATGAACTGACTGGAACACCCATTCCCCATCCCCCTGCGCTGCTTGAGGGGGAAAGGGTAGAGAAGTCGGGAATGAAGTTTAGCCTGGGAAGAAGGGAGGGGTGGGGGGAAGGTGGTTTTAGATTTGTTCTTATTTCTTATTGTCCTACTCTGTTTAATTGGCAATAAATTAAATTATTTTCCCCAAGTCGAGTCTGGTTTGCCCATGACAGTAATTGCTGAGTGATCTCTCTGTTTTTATCTCAACACACAAACTTTTTGTTGCATTTTCTCCCCTCCATCTTGTTGAGAAGGGAAAGTGATAGAGTGCCTTGGTGGGCACCTGGCAGCCAGGCAAGGTCAACCCACCCCAGGTGCAAAATGCTGGGCTGTGTTTTATGGAAACTGAATAAAAGTTCCACCTATATTTCCTTTTACATTGTCAAACACTTCATATAATTTTGGGCCTGATACTAAATGTTCATTTTCACTGATATTGGTGGTGTCATTGCCTTCTAATTGTTGAATTTTCTAAGCCAATGTTGTTGTAATTTGACTGCCTTTTGTGTATCAGGCTGAGTGACAGTCTGTAACATTATTCTTTGATAATTTTTTTAATGTCTTTGACATGACCTGGTGTCTTACCCCTTAGGTCACATTATCATTTTAGTTGTACCAATATGAATTTAGAGCATCTCCTGGGAAGTCAGTTGAGTTATGACAAATTTGTGCTGATGTAAATTAACCCAGAACGTGGCTGTTTGCATGAGAAATACAAGTTTAAAGAAGTTTATTTGATTTCTGTGTGCTGAACAGATTATGTGGAGAATTTTTGCTTATTTGCAGTCTTATCTTGTCACTTTTAGCAAATACCATGCAGCTAAAAATGTAACAATTTAAAAAAAAATTTTAAAAATACTTGCACTGGCAGCAATATGCTGGTTACCTAGTAACTACTCCAGTGTGGGCTGTAGCTCTATTTTGTTTATATCTAGTTAATAATTTAATTGGATTTTTCTCAGTGACCCAGCTATACAGAAATGATTGCTGCAAGTGCAAGTATTTGCCATTTATCCTCATAGAAGATGATGTAAAAACAGGAAAAAAGTCTGATGGATATCAGTCCTTGTTTCCTCTGTTGCGTGATTTGTTTTGTGACTGGTGGAATAATATTTCTTTTTGTTTTGTTGGGCTTTTTCTATTTCAGTATCACCTTCATGCCAAGGAGTCAGAGGTCAGATAATGTTCAGTATTACTTGTCTTTGTTGTAGCAATACTATTCGCTACATTTTTGTGACTTGCCTGAAAGATTTTATAGGATGGGCTGAACATGCAGAAGCTGTATTTTTTCAGAAATTTTTATTGACAGCAGTTAATTTTTTGTCTGGATGTTTAAGTCAGTAGACATGGCACTTTGTTGCCATAGGTGGATATACTGTAATGAACTGGCCAGTGTGTAAATATAAATTTGTAAACAAATGTTTATAATCAGGTACTTATCTCCACTATGTCAGAATCTGACCACTACTAAAAGCTAAAATTGATTCTTCTTAATCATATGTGAAAGGAACTTTTGAGGCAGAACCGTAATCTTTGCAAAATACTGAGTGGCCTCCACCTGAAGTGCAGTGACAACCAGCCGGTTTCCTATAGCCACAGATTTCATACAACATGATCTTTCATTTTCCTAATAGGATAACTTAAAAATGAACTAGAAGTGATCTAGTTCATCTCATTACCACCAAAGAGGAATGCTGTGTATTATTCCATTTCTTGACAGAAGTTTGCCCAGCCTGCTCTCAGTCTACCACAGACAGAGATCCCAAAATATTCTAGACAGTTTATGCTAGTGTTTAACCATTTTTATCTATACAAAGAGATTTTTCAATTTAAACTAACTGTTTTAGGGGGTTTAGATGCACTCATAGTCTGTAGGTGGTTCTAACATTGGCATTTATGAGTATTTCTTTGCAGTATGTAGTCCTAGATAAGCATCCTCCAAATTGTCTGCAAAAGGTCGCATTGTGAGTTTTAGGCTGTAGATAGTCACCATCTCCTGGGCCATTTCCTGTAGTAAAGCAACATGGAGATGTTATTCAGTATTTGACAAAAAGGATGATTTAATCTTAATTAATTTGATTTTCAGCCTGTGGACTTGAAAATATAGTTTTTGAACCATGTAGGAAAAAAAAAAAAAGAAAAGGTTGGATTTATGGAAAAATAGTTTTCTCTAATGTTATGAGTTTTAAGCAAATCCTTCTCCCAGGATTTCTGAGGATAGAAATCAGTTCAGAGGCATGAAAAGTCATTGTGAATATCTGACTATCTAAATGATACAAAGATTAATTCTGTCCTTTAAAATATATTCTCAATATTTTCCTTCTAAAATAAATATTTGTAAGGCATCTATTCTTCTGGATTCTGATGAATACTGTCATGCAACTGCCAAAAATCTGATAGCTCCTCTCACTTAAACAGATGTAGTAATTGCTAGAAATTTCCTGAGAGAGACAATTCTCCTGAGATTTCCTACACATTTGCCAATTAATAAGGATAGTAGGAGAACCAGCCAAATTTTTGTGATGTTTATCTGAAGCAAATCACTGAGCCTGTGGTGGTTCATCCATTGCTAATGAGAGAATTAAATTTAAGCTTGTGTATGTATACTGTTGAGAAAATTATGGATAAAATCTGTACCCCTCATAAGTCAGGGTCTTATTTATCATTAATTTCAATGGGGCCAGAATTTAATCCGTTGTACAAAAGCACCATATAAAGCAGGAGGTTCAAAATGACACTACAGTCTGCTGCATGTACTAGAATTCTGCAATCCTGCAAGAAGATAAAGTACATAAAAGGAACACAGCAGTAAAGAATACAGAATTCTATATTACCTTACACATTGGGGAAGTTGTATATAATGAAGATTTAACTGCAAAGAAATTCTGTTCTACTCAAATAATGTTAATAGCAGGTATAAATAAAACCAAGATTTGGACCTGCCAAGTAATAAATCATAAAAAAAGTTTTTTCTTTATTCTTCTTGCATCAGTAATTTTTTATGACTTTTCGTAAAGATCCAAGCCCCATTATTCAAGCCTTTGGCCTTTTGATCCACTCATCCTTATTGAGCTTCCACATATTAACTAATGTAACCAGCTGCTATCCAGGTTTTCCTAAACATCCGCAAATTTCATTTTAGCCATTTAAGCTATTTCATTAACTTGGCCTTGGAGATTTTTTGCCCTATTTTTGGTCATATCAATTTATATTCACTGTCCTACAGATTCATACAGCCTATTCTCATTATATGGTGATAATGTTGCTTCATCTTCAAATCTCTTCCTCTTAACCAGCTTGATGCCATTAGTTCAAAGACTTTCAACTACTGCATGCCTTTGCAATGTCCTTCCGCGTGAGATCACGAACAGTGGCTTGACTGTATTTTCCAGTCAAAATTAAAAACCCATTCGTTCAGCTTGACTTATGCTTAGTGACAGCTCTGTGTATTTCTCACTGTGATGTGAATACATGAAGGACGCAGTATAAAGATGCACTGAATTGTATTGCATTGTGTGGTAAATGTGATTGGAGTAATTACCAGTGTCCAAGTTTTTATCCTTTTTTTCATTAAAGTCCCTATTATGCCAATGACAGAGATAAATAATAGAACTGTTTTATTACTGTCTGTCTTGCCTAAAATGTGAATGACAAAAAAAAACAATAAAGAAGACAGTAAAAATATAACATTAAAAAAAAAAAAAAGCATTTCTTAACAGTGCAGGTGTAAATGTCACTAATGAAGTAAGAACAAATATGTCATGTTAATTATCCTGCCTTACTTATGCACAGATCAGCATACAAAAAGTGGAGGATACTGGTAAAAAAGATAATCAGACAAGTTAAGCATTATATTATATCATGCACTCTGTTGAACACTATATTCATTTTCCTCTACGGTGTAGCACTTTAAAGTATGTTGCACTGTATGGACCAACTTTGACTAAAACATTCCAAATATACGTGGGATTTTTTTTTTCTATGGTGTTTACAGTAGGTATGTTTTACAAAAAAACTGTCTGAATCAGTCCCAGACAAACTATGGGCACTCTTAAGATATATATCACATTGCAACAATTATTATTATTTGCTATTAGTTACCATTATTTTTAGTGTTGTTAATATTTTTTCCCAATGATATTTTATTGGTGTAGCATTATTTCTGGTTTACTGCTTGCATCTCTGGAGGAACTATAACATTATGGTGTACTTGTCATTCATCATAGTACTTCTCTACCTGATGGGTAAATCTCAGAGTCTGGACTATAATTTCAACTCTAGACTCATTATTCCAGTCTGGGAATGTAATGTTCTTTTAAGGGGTTGCAATTATAGTTCATATCCAAGCATAGATCACAAAGCTTCATTAAGTGCTCTGTCCACAGATGGGCTGTGTAGGGTGTTCACCTTGTTATTTGAGAATGTAGCTATTTCAACTTCATCTACATGTCCTGTTTGAAAGAATTATGATTCCTGAGGGTTTTTTTTTTTTCCCTTACACAGAAGTTATGATGCAATAGTTTGTTCTGATTCAACAAAATGTATTCTTTTAAACTTTTCCAAATTGAGGTTAGTGCGAAATTTACTTTTTTTTCTAACTGGTCTACCTCTATGGAAGTGAGTGTAGCTAGGCTAATTTACACCAGCTTAGAATATGTCCATAATGTTTATGGTCTCGTTCTCTAAATTATCATCATAGTGTGTTGATTTTACAGAGTGATTAGAATTCCACGTCAATAAATTTTGACAAGTAAGGGAGAGAAGAAGCTTTTGAAAGTTTAAAATCAACATTTAATTTAAAATAAGTCAGCAAGCACTACCTGCTGCAAGAAAGCACCTAGAGCAGCTCTTATCATAGAAATTAATTTTCTGAGATGCACAAATGACTCAATATTTAAAGTCTATTTTTTTTAATGTCATTGTTTTATGAAGATGGCAATAATGAGTCACGTGGAGCACCCTTCACACTGAATGGCAGGAGTAACAGAAGAGTCTCAGCACAAAATGCTGTTACTATCAAAATACTCAAGTTCTTACTTAACTAGAACTAACACTGGCAGAGGTGTTATTAGAACATTGTGTTCTGGGAGTGCTACATTTGGAAATAAGCATTTCTTAGACTATTATCACAGCATAATTGATGCAGTATTTCCCTCTGTCATGGTTTGTNGGCTGGCCTTGGTTGTTACAGCAATAAGGATAAGCAAGAGCCTCTCTGCATACCGTTCCTTGGCATCTACTACAAACATGGGTCTTACGACTGAGAGCGAACATTTTTCTGCACAGCATGCTGTTAATTTCAGCAGTTAGAAGAGGCCTAGCTAAAAAGCAAAGTTACTGAAGAAAATTGGTCCTGTTTTACCTCAAACCAGGACACTCACTATCTAAGGTTGGTTTAAAAGTAATTTCTGAGGAAAATAGTTCTATTTAAAAAATAGGAAAGCAGTGATTTAATGCTGTTAACACAATAAAGTTTAATTGCAAATATTTAGCTAATATTCTTTGGTTTATTTCTTACCACCTTTCTAGAAAAAAAGTCTTCAATTTACCTTCAGCTACAACAAGGAATCATCTAACAGGATTTCAATGTCCACATTTAAGCAACTATTCACATAGGTTGATTTGCAAAAGTGTGAAACATTCAAAGCCCCCTTAGAGTGGTGCAACGGCTCAATAACACTATTTTTAGACCATTTGCATAGTTTAAACACAGATTTAATTGCCAAATTAGTCATATAGATTGGTCATACAGACCATACAGGTCAACAGACATTGGTCATACAGAACTCCAAGACACTGACAGTGAAGTGTCAAATCAGTAAGAATTGACTTGCTCATGCTCCCAGTGTTCTAAAAATAACATCGCAGCTGTTTAAATTGTGAAATATTGACAACATCCTTCCATTAACACTTTTTTTTTTTTTGAAGGGAGAAACACTCATGAAAATAAACTAAAATCATGTTTTTCTTTTCATTTGATAGGAAATGCACAAAAAAATAAAAAAAGAACACAATTCCCAGAAATAATGAACAATATAGAAGAATATTTTAAATATATCTAAATTATGCTAGAATAAAAAAAGGTAAATTCTGTACAATCACTCCAATGAGTGGTTTGACTACTGAGGGACTCAGAAGCTTTAATCCCTTGAGCCTGTGAGAATTTCATAGCCTCTTAGGTGTCCAAATCACATTTGTGAGCTTCCCTTACTTTTAAATCTGTTAATGAAAGTGAAAGTTGGTTTCATTTCTAAATCATTTAGATGTGTTTGAAAATGCTAAAGAAATTACTGGAGCTGTTTCATTACAAAGATTTCTTCTTTAACTGGTTCTTTATTATGGTGTTTTTGAGTAGCAACAGAAGAGCAGAGGGAAGATGTAGGTCTCCAAGATCATTCCAAAGTTAAAAGTTGGATTTTCTGTTTCTTATCAGCTGGACACAAAAAGTTCTGCTGATATTTGCCAATATGTTTCTTTAAAGTGTATTAACTGTTATTTTCTCAATTCACAGTAAAACCAGAAAAGTATATTAACTGTTGCTTTCATTTTCAGTATGTGATTACGAGCACAGAACTCAAACTTATAAGGATCTGCAGTTGCTGAGAAGAATTAACAGGCTTGGCCTTTTACATTTCATGTAAGACACAGAAAAGAATGCTGAATGTTCATTCAAGTGTTTGATTGCTAGGCTGAAAAGCCGCTACTTCAATATGGAAGGTAAATGATAAGATTCAGACCTTTGCAGTGAACAGAGGAAAAGGATGAATGGAAACAAACAGCGGGCTGCACATCTCTCCAAACCAAATCAAAAGGGAAAAACGCCACATCTATGTTAGTCCAAATACAGATAACTGTAGACTGATAAACCTATAACCCCTGTAGACAGGACATAAACTTTATTTTAGGGTTAAGGATACAGAGGAGCGAAGAAAAGACCAATAGGGTAGATTATGTAGTGTATATCATCTTTAGCTATACATAGCTGGAGTTAAGCAAAGCAAATGTAGGTAAAAGCTATTCTTTCTTTTGTGGCAGGTGTATTTCCTCTGCTGATTTCAGACAAGGGAATCTTGTACTATCTGAAACTGCAAATCCTACTCCAGAAATTCAGTTCACCAGAGGCTAGAGGATTAGGTCGGACTGAAGTGTGATCACCAAAGGAAACTCTGAAGAAATACTTTTTAAAAAAAAAAAAAAAAAAAAAAAACAAAAAAAATTGGTGAATTTTTAAANACAAATATTTTTTAAAAAAAAAAAAAAAAAAAAAGACGAAATAAATTGGTTGATGTTTAAAACAATGAAGTTCATTCCTTTCTGTCCTTTCTCTCTCCTTTTCCTGGAAAGTAAACACAATCTCTGCCCAAACATTGTGAAACATCTTTTTTAGTAACTCAGTCTCGTTGAATGTTAGAACTGATTTTCTTTCCCACTGATCCGCATGGGAGACCAGATTTAAATGATAGATAATGACAGAACAAACTCCTAGTAGACCAGTACACATGATGACGTACTGTCCAGCTCTCAGCCCCTTCCCAGGCGGTGCTGCACATCATTTGATGGAATGCATGCTCACTGTTACTGTTACTTAATCTGGTATAATGTCCTACTTTCTGAAAGCCTGGGCTGTGCCATCAGAAAGTAAACACAGTGTCATTCTCATTCCTGCAGTTGAACAGTTGAGGCAACAGAAAGAGGGAGCTGTCTTGACTAGTTACAGAAAAGAAGCAGCTGATGCTCCAAAGGAAAGCTGCAACATTGCTCAGATACTTCTTGTCTGGAGAAACCAAACTGATCAGAAATTTTTGGCCACTGGGAGAAGGTCGATATGGGAAGACACCTTGCTCAAATCTGGACAGATAACTGAAAAGGGCATAGTTCTCTTGTTTCAGAAGAATACCAAGCAAGGGCTGAAGGAAAGATGAAAGGAAAAGTTTAAGATATGTAGGGAAGTCTTACATTCTTCTGTGTTTGTATTAACACCTTGCCTTTATCTTAAGATTTTCCCTCTCAATTTCCAGAACTTTTGTTCATATTCAAGACAAACAGGTCTGCTGTAGTTTGGCAACTCATACCTTCCAATGACAAATAGACTGGAGGTTGTGAAATGTTTTTTGTAACTAAATAAATTTCTGACATATGGTCAAACATACTCACACACAGGCACACGGAGTACAAAGGAGAAAATTAAATTCCCTTCAACTTCTGTCAGTGTTAGAGGATTTTTGGCACATGAGAACTCTCTGGACTGCAGTTATGCCTTAGAAAGTGCATCACAGAAACTCATTCCTCAATACATAAGAACTGATTCCTCAATAAAGACCTACAATAGCTCAGTTCATTGCATGAAGCATTCTGTCAGTAGATTCTGAGGTGCACATCAAAGGTTTCAAAGGCAACCAGTGAGCGACTAGACCCTTGAGGTGATGACTTTCTGATACCTGAAAATTCAGATTTTCAGCAGATGGCAAGCACTCTCCTTTAGAACTGTGGATCCTTTAAGGTCTCTATTCCCTTTCCTTTAAACTAGAAAACCGGAAAGGTAGTCACCATACATCATTGTTCTTAAGTTTGGGGAGAGGTGAAAGCTTTGTGGTGGGTATAACTGGAAGAATTTAATTGGCATGTTATGATATAGAATATCATGTCTACATTAGAAAATGAATCACAGAATCACAGAATGGTAGGGGTTGGAAGGGACCTTCGGAGATCATCTAGTCCAACCTCCCTGCCAAAGCAGGTTCACCTAGAACAGGTTGCACAGGAATGCATCCAGGTGGGTTTTTAATGTCTCCAGAGAAGGAGACTCCGCCACCTCTCTGGGCAGCCTGTTCCAGTGCTTTGTCACCATCAAAGTAAAGAAGGTTTTCCTCATCTTCAGACGGAATTTCCTGTGTTCAAGTTTGTGCCTGTTGCCCGTTGTCCTGTCGCTGGGCACCACTAAAACTAGTCTGGCCCCATCCTCTTGACACCCACCCTTTAGATATTTATAAGCATCGATGAGATCCCCCCTTAGTCTTCTCTTCTCCAGGTTAAACAGACCCAGGTGTCTCAGCCTTTCCTCATAAGAGAGGTGCTCCATTCCCCTTGATCATCTTCATAGCCCTCTGCTGGACTATCTCCAGTAGTTCCTGGTCTTTGTTGAACTGGGGAGCCCAGAACTGGACACAGTACTCCAGATGCAGCCTCACCAGACTAGATGGGGAGGAAAACCTCCCTCAACATGCTGGTGACGCTTTTTTTAATTCATCTCAGGTGACCATTGACCCCCTTGGCAACCAGGGTGCATTGCTGTCTCATGGTCAACTTGTCAACCAGGACTCAGCTCAGGCAGTATAAGTATCTTATCAAAGTAAGAAAACTTCCCCTCTTCCTCAGCTTTAAACATTACACTGTCTTTCTTTTAGGGCTAAAGTAAAGCAATTAAATCATGACGTACTGAGAAAGTAGGAGGCAGCAGCTCATAATTGTTTATGACTGTTACAACTGGAAAAAAAAAAATCCTTGTTGTACTTCTGATTCATTTTCATGATCCATTGACCAGCTGGTATGAGAAGCATCATTAATGAAGCATGAGATTTCATGCAGTTTGGCCACCCAGCAGGAGATACGCTTCACCTTATGCTGATTCTCTTTTTACTAGCTCTTACAGCCAGGAAAGTCAATGTGTTAAGGACACATTAAAAGTAAGATATGTATATATTATGCAGTCTTCTTTGGATATCACTGACAACTATCATACTGCTTTTCAGAGTGACAGCTTTCAACAGAGCATTGCCCTGTGAAATAGAGTACAGAGCCACACACTGTGAAAGGAAAAACGTAAAATCAAAGGAGTTTTGTAACAGCTATTATTCAGTGAGGTTTTAGATATTTTTAACAAAAGCAAACCAGGAGTTTTTCTCTCTCATAAGAAGTCAGTACTGGAAACAAATTAGATTTTATCCATCAAGTCAGTAACAGCATTAAAAACACATAGAAATATTTTTAAAAGAACAGTCTCATATGTACATGAACATGAATGCATGGGCATACATGATGGAGTTTTTTAGGCATGCCATTGTACATATTAGTTAGCTATAATTTCTTCCTAATCCAATCTCATTATAGGAAAAAATCTCTTTGATGCCTTTATACAACAGGTATGAAATAATGACCAAGATCTGAAATTTAGTTCAACCCTCAAGATGCTGTGTAAAGCATTTTGCTACTGCCCTCTGCATATCCTGGTCACTTAAGAGGAAGGATGGACCCAAGAGTTTTGTTGAACTACATATGAAAATTAACAAGTGGTGTCAAAGTAAATTCTTGCTTAATTTTGGCATTCATTTCCATTTTAACATCCCAAACTTGAATTTTCAAAATGCTGCTGAATTACTGTACTGAAACTGAAGTAGAAAAAGTGACAGAGGAAGTCATTGAGGTGGGACCAGGCATCTGGGGGATATGTGGCAACAGCTCCCCAAGCTTACATGTCAGATTGCAAAGTCAGGAAGGCATCGTTTTATACTCTGTTCATCGCAACGGGAAGAGATGATGTTCACTGTTTTTAGGATGGGTTTTTAATGGTTCAAGGAGGAATAGGAAGGTATAATTTGGCTACAATAAGAGGTACTAAATATACCATATGTTGTTACAGAGATTCTTGTAAATACCTTATGTTAATACAGAGATTTACGTATGAGCACTTTAGGTGGGTCAAAAGGAATCTAAACAGTAAGCAGCAAGAAACTTTGTAAAGTGTTGTTAACAAGTAATATGGGAAGTTATAAATGGCCTAATAAAAAATAAATGTATTCTTTATGTTACTGTATGGATATCTGTTATTCTCTGAACCCAATTTGCTCACTTTATAGCAGAAAAGACCAATCTATTCCTACAGAAACCTTAACTGCTGGAGATAATTTATAAGGGTCAGATAGTCTAAGGGAAAAAAAAAAAAAAAAAATTCAAAACAACTCCCTTTTTTCTTTGAGAAGCCAAAATTGTGCATATTGTCTTCACCCCTTTCAGCTCTGCTGTGAGATATAGAAGGAGCTTAAGGCAAAAGAAAAAGCTGGAAAAAAAAAATAACATCCCAAATCCTGGCTAGGGAGAACAGAAAGACAGATACATTTAAAACAACAAAAGCAAACCAAGCTCCAAAAACAACAACAAAGTTTAATTCACTAACTAATTGAAAATAGATAAATTTAAATTATTTCCAGAAATTGTTGTACGTTCCTTCTAAAGAATGTTTAACGTATTTGAAGCATATGGACTAAATATTACATTAAACCACAGCTGTGTCATAAGAAAATTGTGAGGTCTTATTACTTAAGTAGAATCACAATTGTATGTTACTGAACCACAGAAAATGATGATGGTAATTTATGTCATAATCTCAGTTAAAGATTTCTGAACAGTTTAGTATTAGCGACAGTACTCCTGTCCCTGATGCAGTTTTGCATTTCTTCCAGTCCCTCTTCCTGCCTAAAAATGCAATGGTGCCAGCAGACTTCTGAGTTCACTGCCTGCTGAGTGCAACCCACCCACAGGCTGGCTACAACTTGTCTCTCTATTTGTAGGTGTCACTCACGAATCTAATGTGTTAAACAAACTATTGAATCGGCAGGTATAAAAAGCAAAGCAGTAACTTCTTTTTTCCAAGCTGAAATACCAGGGGAAATAAAATGTAGCTGGGAATCTATGAGTGAAATTGGAATTTGCCAATGTTAATCTACCTGAACACCCCCATTTTCCTAAAAAGTATCCTGAAACTTTAAAAGGCCACAAGTAAACAGTGGCTCAGCTTTCCCATCACTAAAATATGCTAAAGATAGTTATAGTCTACTCTGTATTAGAGTTACCACATTCATTGGTGGATAGTGATTCTTTGGGGTTATTTCAAATTTTTTCAGTAAGCCAAAAAGGCTCATCACAGTTGTTAGGGTTAAGAAACACTGCCAGAAATTATATTTTAAGTAAAGTGAAATAACTTTCTAATAAGAAGAAAGTAATAGCATATTATAAAGGAATTCCCTTGGGATTCCAACATTTATTGGAAGCAAAAAAATGTCAAAAAATACATTAATAAAATAATTATTAATATGAAATGAAATAATTATGAGATGCCATTTGCTTAACTTGAGATATTAAGTGGGTGATAAGACAAAAATTATATTATATGGATTTACACATATAAATAGTAATTAATTTTCCAATAAAAGTTTAAAAAATAAGAAGAACATGTTAATGAATTCAGAGACTTTCTTTGGGAAAGCAATGAATGAAAACTATATTCTGCAGTGCTGAAGTGAAGCAATAGCTTTAAAAGTGTGTGTAATTATAAAAATAAACTGGACACCTGCAAAAAACTCTTATTTTAACTATCTAGTCCTTAAAAATCTATGTCAGTACAATTTTCAGAACATCTGGCATAAAGCCAAGCATATCAAGTTTACTGCTGTACTGAATATTATCAAAATTCAGAACTCAATTAATGTATAGATCTTTTAAATATAAGATTCACTGCAGTGCTACTTAGATAAAAAAGGTAGGTGCAACAGCTCTGCAAAGTGATGGAATGAGCTATGGAAACTAATTGGGAGTCTGCAAACATAATAAAAAAAGTCTTCTGTGAGTTATACCCCAGGCAACTCCCTGGCATCTTGAAGCAATCAGGAGAATATTCTGGTCTGTCCTTTTAATTTCAAATGTTTCTGTTCTGCAGAGGGAAGAGTTCCACAAATGACATTTTTTTTAATGAAACACTCTTTATATGAAAAATTATCAATGAATTCAGTTAATATCTTCATGCAAGCCCACCTTAAAAGACATCTCTGACTGAATCACGTAAGGAGGAATGAAGGTTACCCAGTCCATTACTTATCCAGACACAAGTGAAATAATAATGAGACAAACAGTGGAAAATGTTCTGATTCTTTCTTCTGTAAATACAGACAACAAAAAAAGGAATTTGGTCTGGTTATTCTTTGAAGTAATAAATGCTTGAGGTGGGGACAGAGGAGACAAAGGGTGCACATTGCTACCGAAGAGCAACTGGCAAATACTCTTATTAATCATATCTAGACTGGCCTTACCATGGAAAAAGAAAAAGGAGAAAGAAATTGCCAGGAGATAAAAACAGCCAGTTATCCCTTTGCATGAAGTTATCCTACTACATCTGTGACAGACCCTGGAAGAATCCAAATTTTCATGAGTGTCTTCCCTCCCATGTGTTCATGCAAGAGTCCCTGTTCTGTAGTGACAGAAAGTACTCCACAGCAGCAGTGGGCGCTGTTTAGAAGTTAGCCAAGAGGAAATAACAGTTTTATTTTATATTTTCATAAAATATTCACAGATATTGAGCTGCAGAACAGAGAAAGATGCTATGGAGATACCTATGTTCCAAATGCTTCTAAAACTTGGCATGTGGAAATGAATGATGTGAAACAGCTTTGGCTGCCTATAACAAAGACCCTTGCTTACATCTGAGCACAGCTCTGTGTTTTAGTGAGGTGACAAAAGGAGTCTTAGTTCTACTTGTGTAGCAAAAGCTGGTCAAAAACTTGGGCTCCTGTTTCACCACAAATGTTATTTTTATTGGTATTTTTCTAATTTGTGGTGAATGAAAGGGTCCTAGAACTCTCATTGATAGAATCATAGAATGGTTTAGGTTGGAAGGGACCTTCAAGATCATCTAGTTCCAACCCCCTTGCCGTGGGCAAGGACACCTCCCACTAGACCAGGTTGCTCAAAGCCTCATCCAGCCTGGCCTTGAACTCTTCCCAGGGATGGGGCCTCCACAGCTTCCCTGGGCAACCTGTTCCAGTGCTTCACTACCCTCGTAGTGAAAAATTTCTTCCTGATGACATGAGCATTTTCTCTGTGCTAAGGAAAAATGTCTATTTCATTAAACTCTAGGTGAAGTGCTGTAGATCTTCATTTACTAATATGCCAGAAATCTTTCAGAGGCCTCCTTAAGGGTTGGGAAAATAGTCATCAAATGCAAAATCTGTCAAATAGAAGATTACAAGCTTAATAGACCCACATTGTTTGAACCAAATGTTGTTCCAGTGAATAATTTACAGTCATGTCTATTCATTGAAGACTGAATATCTCAGCCATTACAGATCTAATTTTTTTTTAAAAAAGAAGAAAACTTATTGAAGAAGTATTGAATGTAGAAATTTTATGTCATTTTTGTATAGTATTTTTCTTGAGAGCTTAGACTAGATACAATATTCACATGGGATCTCACAAGTGCCAAGCAGAGGGTAGTAACTCCTCCCTTTGATGTTATGTCTGTGCGGCTGTGAATATCTCCCAGGGTGTTTGCTGTCTCTGCAGCCAGGGCACACTGCTAGCTTATGATGAGCTTATGTTTTCCAAGGTCCCCAGGTCCCTTCCTGCAGAGCTGCTCACAACCAGGCAGTCCCCAGCCTGTGTCCTTGCACCAGTGCTTCCTGCCCAAGGGCAGCATTTGGCTTTATCCTCATTGAAATACATGAGGTCCGTGTTGCCCTCTTCCTCCAGCCTACCTAGGTCCCACTGGATGGCAGCACTGCCCTTGAGTGTTCCCAGTGGTGCCCTCCCCTCCACTTTGGTGTCATCTCCAAACTTTATTAGAGTGCTCTCCCTCACCTTCATCTCCAGAGGATTGATAAAGATGCTAAACCAAACAGGTCCCAGACAGACCCTTGTAACAGTTGCTTGCCACTGACCTCCAGGTAGAGTAAGAACAATTAACAGCTACCCTCTGAGCCTGATCATCCAGCCAGTTATTTAGCTATCTAGTTTTCTACTCACCCAGAATACAAAGTCCCAACTTGGATACAAGAATATTTGGGAAACAGGTTGATTTTCAGCTATTCATGGATGGAGACCATTCCACGTTATTTACCTTTATTTTACTTCAGTGAGGCTTTCAATGCTATTTCATGCTCTGAACTTTGGGAATTTTGGAGTTAACCAATAAGAAATTCAACATTGTTTAAACAATACTCCTTAATCCCTTTGAAAACAAAACTTCTAAGGAAGCTTGTACTGTATCTGTTTCAATGGCACCTCAGCTTAGGATGACAGATCTCATCAGAGGGATTTCAAGATAATTATTTAATATGTAACAATGAATAAGAACATTGTTTGTAGCAGTTACTAACTTTTCTAGAATTTATTGGTTTCAAACACTCAAAGTTTAGTGACTTTAAATGACACAAACTTATTCCTT
>VYXH01011836.1:11923-24998 GCA_013397275.1 Burhinus bistriatus | reverse complement strand
TTTTTTTTTTTTTTTTGTCTGTGCATTATGATGCAATTTTTAAGACTGGATCACAGATTATTTTTCTCCATAGGTAGCTTCCCTACTTCATTCAGAAGGCTTGTGTTGGTCACAAGCTATTTGATACTGCTTCACATAGATCAGTATGTGGCCTTAGATCTGTTTGATAATCAAACCATGCTGGAAGAAATCTCCACGTCTTTCTCTCTGATGTTCACTACAACAGTTAAATAAGTGCTTTCCAAACACAAAGAAATGTATTTTCTTATGACTCCGGTCAGATTACTCATTTTACAAACAGAAAAATGAAAGATTAAGGCCAAACACAGTTTTTCATTAAAAGCACCCAGTCTGAGGCAGTTACACCTAGCTTCTCAGGGCAGGTAGCACAATACAGTGTTTTATGTGTTCTTACTGTTTTTAACTGCTGTTCAAAGAGTTCTGCTTTTTTGCATGCTAGACTAGAAGATCTTAAGCATGACATCTAGAGAAAAAGCATGGCTTGCAACTCCTCAAAATATTTTCGTTTAAATCACTGGTGCAGACTAACGGATAATCTACATTGCACAGATAAAAACAGAGTTTTTTTATGGTGATTTCCATTTACCTGTTCTCTGATATAGGGCTTTTTTTATTCTCGTCTTTAACCTCATTCAACATACATCTTACGTATTAACACCATGCAAATATGTGAACACATGAAAAAGGCAAATTTGTGTAGTAGTATCAGATATGAACTGTTTGGATTCTGTCTCATTTTAGTCTACACTGTTCAGCAATATCATATCTCCTCTCCTGCTACAGGGCCTCATCACATTTATCTGACAAAATCCTCTTCCTCTTTTCATTGTTTCCACTGGCTCATGCTGATGTTTTCGCCCAGGCAGCTTGTCTCATTCTCCACTCAGCTCACATTTAGTCCCAACATTTTGTTCTTCCCCATTCACTTTTTCAGTCACAGTCCTGGTCTGCTTTAAAACCTTCATGGAAAGTTACAGTGCTTCCTTCCCTTTCTGACGAGCCTCCAGTTAATATAATTTATTTTTATTTCCTCAGGCTTTTTACTACAATTCATCTCAGTTTTCTCTGCACTCTTCTAATATTGGTCTTTTTCCTTCATTTTCTTTAGCAGTGGTGCATTCAGCCACGGGAAATAGTTTTCCTGACATCACTGAGAGCCTGCATCCCAGCAGACAAACAAAACTGAGACATAGCTGCTAAGGAGAACAGAAGTGTCCATTGAAAAGGGTGGTTGGGGTTCTACTTAAGATAGATCTCCTTCACCTCCTAAAGAGAATATTACACCCCTGAAGGAAGAAGGTGATCCAAGAAGCCATAGAAAGTTGACCACCAAAAGACCACACTATTCGTCAAATGATTAAGACAGGACAGGTCAATTGTGTTTTAGGAATGCTTTCTTGTCGTACTAGTTTAACAGGAGAATCAATGCAACTACACTGACAACATTTACTTGAGAGATGAATCTCCCCTGTAAGGTCATTCTTAGCTCTGGAGAAATGTCTACACGACTCTATTAGTGCGAGGCTATGTTGCTTTTAACCCTGGGAAGACATGGCATAATGAAACATTCCTTTGGGTCTTGTGCTTTGAGGAGATTTATTTAGAAGATGTGAATCAAATATTTTACATGATGACATACCAATAGCAACATATGCCATTGTGACCTCAAAGCTTGTTTATTAAGATTTCTTTTTCACTGAAGTATTAGTGAGACTCATCTGCTGCTTGCAGCTTGTTCAGGATGTAGTATCATGTTTGCCTATGAGCTTGAAACACTGATAATATCCTCCCCAACCTTGAAATAAGTAGTTTTATGAACATTGGAACTAGTGTATAAAATTTATGTCCTGAAGTTAATTAACTGGTTTCTGAGTTGTCAGCCCTGGTTGAAGCTTTTCCTGCTGCTGAGGTGAGCAGGAACATTCACTCTAAAAGATATTAAAAATATGTATAAAATGTGGAAAATTAGGAAATCATGTTCTAAAATTCCCTTTTTGAATCTCTACCTATATCAGCTGCATTGTGTCTCTACTTAATTTCCTCAAGGATTCGCACATCTGAGATTTCTTTCCTTCAAAGATCTGATGAGGTGTTGCACTTGTTTTGAGAGTAACACTGTGACACTGGTTTATGAAATATTTTAAGGTTTCCAAAATACTTATGCTTATAATTTCTTTCCTTCTGACTTGAATTCATGATATATTGAATATCCCTATTTTAACAACAAAAGAAAACAAACAAAGGAGTCTTACTTCTTAACATTTACTTCTAATTTTTTTTTTTTTATTTGTTTGTTTATTTGTTGTTTGTTACGTGGGCTCTGGGTCTGGTTGGGATGGAAGTAACTTTCTTCATAGCAGACTGTATGGTCCCATGTTTTAGATCTGTGAGTAAAACAGTGTTGAAAACACACTTGTGTTTCAGTTATTGCTGAACAGTGCTTGCACAGCATCAAAGCCTTCCCTGTTTCCCCGTCTGCCCCCCGCCCCAGTGAATAGGCTGGGGGTTGGTAAGAGTTCGGGAGGGGACACAGCTGCAACAGCGGACCCAAACTGACCAGTGGTATATACCATATAACATCATGGTGACTAATAAAACTTGTGGAAGAATTTTTCCAAGGTAAGCATTGCTCAGAGACTGGCTGGGCATCGAACTGCTGGCAAAATGTGGTGTGTGGTTAACTTTGCATCACTTTTTGGGTTTCTGGATTATTTTTTTCTTTCAATTATTAAACTGTCTTTATCTTAACCCGTGATTTTTTCTTGCATTTGCCCTTTGCATTTGCCCTTCTGAGTCTCTCCTCTATCCTACTGTGAGTGGGGAGTGAGCAAGTAACTGGTCCCACCACACTGGGACCAAACAAGTTCTGTTTCTGTAAGATGAGATGCATGTGCAAAACAGAAGATGTTGTCATTCAGCATACAAATATTTTTATGATGCAGCTAGCTTGGCTTGTTCTGGATAATTTTGAATGTTACTTCATTTTTCAGATGTAGTCTGATACTTTTTCCATAGTCACAGTCGTATTTTTTGTGTTTCCTAAGGTATCTATGTATTAGTTTCAGTCACCTATGTAGTCAGAAAAATTGTACTTTTGATCTCCCAAGAACGATAGTAACTCCTGCAAATAGGAGTTACAATTCAATATCTTTTAGGCATTTTAAAAAACACTCCAACTATACCGAAAATGAATCAATATGTCCAAGTCTTGATTATGAACTTCTTTCAACTCCTGGAGAATGGAATTAACATTTAAAGATAAGACTAGACTTGAAGCCAGAGATGTTTTATAGTTTAATGATCATTTGAATTAGAAATGAGAAATATTTCTTTTCCAGTTTGGAAAGGGTGCGGACATGTGCATTTGTAAGTGTTCTTAACTTTAGAGGTTTGAAATGTCATGAAAGTAATGGCTCTCATAAGCTTTCCACTGGTGGAGAAAATAAGCTTTGTGATATCTATTGGCATGGGATCTAGCTGTCAGGGTTGAAGTCAGGTAAGAACAATTCTCCACATATAAGTCTTAATCTCACTTTTCATTTGGGTTCAAATTTTCTCTGAAGTTTCACATCCCTGACCACAGTGACATGACTGAAATTTAATGATTGGTCAAATTATAGAGGTTTCAAAATGGGATTTGAAATACCTCATAGAACAGTCAACACACTTTTTGAATGTTTTCCAAGGCTATTGATTACACAAAAAGGGACAGATCTGTCTAATACATTTTCGGATCAACCAAATTTGGTAAGACAGCTTGACCTTTGCTTCAGCAATAAAAAGAACAGAAGTTATATGGTAATCTTGTCCATCTTTCTTACCAATGGAATACCCATTTGATCTAAATGCAGGCTAATTTATTCCTCTGTAAACTCAATATCCAAATAAATTATATATATATATGTCTTCAGACTAGGTTCTTCCCTGTTTAAATTTTGATCTATTTCAATGCTCATTGATACAATTTACACAAATTTTGGCAATTCACTGAATCATCCTGTCTACTTAGCACCATAGTCCAGAGATATTCCATAGGACAAGGAATTTTCTTCAAGCTCATACTTTAACATTTAACAACTTCAGATATGAAATGGTAAGATACATCATTTATTATGAAAATATGTAGCTTTACGAGTTAAACAATAACTATCACAAAGCCAATGTAATAGAAGAATTTAACTAACATGGGCTAAAAAAAGCAAAATTCATCATCCACCTTTTCATGCATACAGCCAAAATTCCAACCTTTTTGAAAGCCAGAAATAATCTGTCTTTCAACTGACTCAAATATGATGCAGAAATATATATTTACAGGAAAAAAAAAAAACAAGAGGCAAACAAAGAAATAAACAAATAAAACACTCATTATTGCATTTTATCATAACAATGTGTCTGCAGGGTTATGCAGCTTTTACATGTATGTGTGAGGTTGCATGCACATCTGTACAAGTGCAGTGAAATCATCCACACTGGATGCTCTGGAGCCAGAAACACAAGGGAGAGGAAAGATATAGTATTTTGGTTAGAATCAACATCTGTTGGTGCATCTACAGATGGCAATTGTGGCCTGGAATTCGTTGTTAACTTTAGTTAGGGTCACAAAACCAAAGTTAACTTCTGGGAAACTGGCTCAAATTCCTCCCACATTTTGTTTTTCTCTATTCAGAGATCTTGCTGATACCACCTGCCAGAGGAATAATGTTTGTCCAAGTGAGAAGCACTACAGTTTGAGATATAGGTACATATATGTATACATATATACATCAACATCAGACCTTCAGGTTGATATTGGGAAGTCTTCTTTCCTGAAAAAGGACATTTTCATAATAATCAAAACGATGTAAAGGAAGGAGACCTCCTGGGCTGAAAGCATTATATTAGAAGGCTTCACCTCACCTGCTACTAGGTGTTATTGTGGGTTTCAGAGAGGGCTGGTGCTTCTGAAGATAGCCAGGGAAGTGCCTGAAAATAATCCTCCGTGACATTTAGAATTCAAAAGACAAAACTGTGAAGCAGTAACAAGCTGGAGTGTGGGAAAAGTTCCTATCGATGAAAAGAAATGCATACTGCACCAGAATGATGCAATTTGCATCAGAAGTTGTAAGAGTGGAGTCCAGAAGGTAGTTCACAGGAGGCCTTATTAATAAAGACAGATATAGTATCCCACCAAAGAAAATCATATCTTTCATGTTTTACAGAAAAACACAGCACTGTTTTTCCCAAAAATGGTCTAGAAAAAATAAATAAAAAACCCCACATGCAAATGCTATGTATGAAGGGAACATAACTTTTTTGCTTTTGTTTCAAGACAATGGACAGATGTAAAGACTTCATCACAAACATGAATCAAATAAAGCCTAAAGTTTTGGGACCTTTCATGTTCTCCATGAAGAAGGGAATCTTGTTAGTCTTCTCCTCAGTTGGAGAAAAGATATTGCATTAGATGACCTTTTGGTCTGACCTGTTAGGGCTGTTCTTAGGTTCTTATTCTAGGAACTAAAATCCCTGGGGTTTTGACTTCCTAACAGGTTGGCTACCATAAAGGTCCACCAAGGCTGTTGGTGAGTATAATGTTGTTTCTTTCTGCAGAAAAAAATATCTTTGATATTTGTTAACTGTTTATAATTTTTTATGTTACTTTAATGTCATGGTTCTTAACCAGCATCAGAGGAGGCAGTGCTGCACTGATATAAAACAATTAAAAACTTGTGTACCACACAATTTGCACTCCAGTTATAAAACAAGAAGTATGAGATTAATAAGGCAAAAATTATGGATACGCGTTGCCCTGGTAGGCAGTGATTTTGAAATATTAACAGCCTAAATACTGTCAAATTTCCTGTAGAAATTTCTGACAAATGAAAGAAAAAGAGGGTTTTGACAAGTAACAATGCAATACCTGGACTTGTTCTTCTCTTAAGTTAGAGGACAAGCTTTATAAAGAATTCTGAAGCTATTTATTTCATTTTTTAGCAAAATAATGATGGGGCCTAATGTTTGATCTTATCAGACACCCCAGGCAACTTTTTGGTAAAGAATAAAGAATGATAAGCAGAGTGAGAAATTGTGATTGCCTTAACATTGTCTTATAAGCAACTCCTTTTTAGACAACATATAGAAAGATAAGCCAGAGGAAGGAGACAGAAACATGGAAGCTTTTATGGCCTTGATAACAGAGAATATAAATAAACTTTGCAACAGGATTTTATATGAATCCCATAAAAATTAGTTTTTATTTATTTATTTATCAAGGGTAGGTAGTATGATGTTGTAGTTGCTGAGAGAGGAGCTTAGCTTTGCGGGCAGCCATCAAAGGAGTTGTCTTAGAGGCATTATACAGAACAAAACTGAAAGATTTAATACATAGTAAATTTCTGAATTAATGATGATATCCAGATGGAACTGAGGGCCATTCAGGATGATGATGTTGTCACTAAAAAATAAATACTCTTGGTAGATAAGAACAGTTCAGGGAAACCTTCTGGGTAAAGAGAAATGTGAGAAGACAAGCTCTGCAAGATAATATGTATCCACTGACTTTAATGGTGGAAGAGCAAATGGAGATGAGATGGTTATTGTAATAGCAAAACTGTGACTGGGGGACTTTTTCAGAGGGAAGAATGCATGCTTTTATCATGAAGAAAGAGAGCTGGAGAAGAACTGAACAAGATTTAGAGAGCAAAACAGAGTCATCATGAAAGAGATCAGGGGAAGAAAGAGGATGAGATAAAAGGAGAAAATGGAGGAATGAGAGGGAAGAACAGACAAGTATAAGATGGTTGGATGAATCAGGCTGTGCAAGCATTGCAGCAAGAGATAAAGGAAAAAAAACAACAAGCAAACAAACAAAAAAAATGTGTAAGAGAGTGACTCGATAGATGAATTAACATTCTTCAAGTGAAAATCTTTCCCAAAACACCTTCCAATTCATTCTATACAAATATGCAACACAAAACCACCTCTTCAGTTTTGAAGTCTCACAAAATTTTCTGACTCATGATCTTAGAAATTGTGCGATGGGCAATGCTGCCCAATTAATCACTTTCCACAATACCAAAACATTCCTTTGACAACTCTGTCTGCATCGCTGACCAAACCCTTTGTTTTAAGATCATTTTAATAGAGTGGCATTGATGCTGAAGAGAAGTAAAATGAAATTGCTGGAGGGCAAAGTCCAGGTGCAATGAGACTTTAATTAGTCAGGTTCCTACCCAGGGCTTACTTCAGCTTTCACTGAAGTCAAGAGAACACCTGCTACTGATTATAGTGGAATTGGAGCAAAGGTGCATGACAAGATGAAGACTTTCTGAGAGTTCTTTGTCCTCCACTCTTTTTAATAGCGAGGTCAAAAATCATAATTATTCTTTGAAGGATATATTCAAGTTTGGACTTATTTTCCTAGATTTTATAAAGCAAAAAATAAAAGTAAAATGCAAAATAATTTGGTTTTCTTTCCTCCACTTTGTTAGTTGTTTCCTGCTTGTTTTTCGACTAGGTTATAAAAGGTAGATGGAAAACAATTTAGAAGAGTCTTCAGCAAAGTGATACTTAAATACCCTTTTAAAAAAACGTTTCCCTCTCCCCTTTATATTTCTCCCCCTCCAGCAAATATTTTTCTGTTCTATTGCCTGCTAGCAAGTTTGTTTAAATTGTTGTAGTACTTTCCCTGCACGTGAAGAACCAGGGATGTTGTGACCTCCCTGCTCTCCTTGTTGGGTTAAAGAAATGGAAAAGTCCTCTATTCTCTGCCTATTACTGTTTCCTGAAACAGCCTGCTTCTGTAGGTAATTGGATATAAATGAGCGCAACCTTTTCAATAAACTAATGTTAATCAGAAAATTAACGCTTACTTGGCAATGTCAGAACTGGTGGCCAGAAAATTTGCCATTTAGGTAGATACACTGCCTGTTCAGCTGTATTGATCTCACAAGCTCACAAGACAGTCATATATATCAAGGAACAGTTGATTTAAATACAGCTATCCACAGATGAAATTTAAAGGCTGATACAATAATTGGTATGTGTGAAGAAACCACATCTGTGGTACAAGGCCTACATGTATCTCTAAGGAAATAATTATCAAGAAAAATATCCAGTATTTATCAAATAAAACTTATCCTCCAGCAACACACATTTTACATTCTTCAACATTTAAATGAAGTCAAACAGGAAATATTTTTCCAATTCCTAATAAATGAGTGGCATTTCATATTTCAAAAAAATATCAATGAGGTTTGGAAAATATTTTCAAAACTTAAATTTTTATTAATTAAGCTCTCCATTTAATTTTTTCAACTCACTGAAAAAAAAAAGGAAATATTCTGTTTTAATTTTCAAAATGTTCAGTTTCAAATCAAAAATTTAATAATGATTTTTGTTTTGACTAAACTTCAAATCTCATTCAAAAGGAAAAATAATGTTCAATCCTAAAAAATATTTTGAAATCATTACAATAGGATCCTTTTGGGTAATTTGTAAAAATGTCTTTGCTTCTTCCAAATGATAAATTTATTTACACTATGCCTTTTACCTATAAATTTCAGTTTCCACAATCATCATTTTGTGAAAAATATAAAATTGGACTCTAGATTTGACTAAGTTTATGAGCCACAGGTTTGTCAGCTGATCAATCATATCTGTATAGCTTTCCAGCCTTCACTTTGTTCTAACATTCCAAAATTTGTTTAACATATTCCTTGAATTTATTCCCATAAAACTGCTCTTGTACTTATCAAGTTGAAGAGAATCTTCTGGAAACATCTCCACTGCCAGCAGAGGATGAAGTAAGAATCTCAGCCACCTGAAAGAGAAACACTTCCTAGTAATTACCATGCAAAATCATTAGTGATATGAGAACTAGGTAAGATTTAACACACAAGGAAGTGACCTTCTTTAGAGAAATATAGGAGTGAGTTAGATAACAACATTTTCTAATGGTTTCATAAATAGTCATAAAAGAATAAGCAGGCACGTTCAGTGACTGTTAGCATTACTTAATAAAAACAAATTAAAAATAAAGTAACAACAGAGTGAACAATAACACCACATTTCCATCGTTGACATATCTATAGAAAATGAATATTCTAATAAGATACCAATCAGTGTGAAAGCATCCATCACTGGAGAAAAAGAATCTAAGTAAGGAAGTGGAGAATTTCCTCAAACTGGTTAATATTTTCAAACATACAGCGTGGGTTTTTTTCCCAGATTTTACAGTCAAAAAACAAAAAAAAAATCACAATGGGGAAAAATATCTCCCTATTTCTCACTGTGAAAAGCACACTTCACCCAGCTGCACCATCCTAAAGTTTTCACTTCTTGTGTAGCAATGACATAAGGACTTAAAAATATACAGGTGTGAAGCATTCAAGCAAATTCAAAATCAGACGTGTCAGTAAGACCTGCCAAAACAAGATCCTCCAGAAGACTTCCTTACCTACAATCTGTTGTTAGTAACTTCAAACTCTGGACCTAAGGAAACAAAGGTGCAGTTAAAACAGTGATAAGCAATATCAGAAGTTCACTGTAGAGTCCTAGAACACTATTGACAAAGTGATCTGTCAGACTCATACTATTTACCCTAGAGCTCTTGGGAAGTCCTTAGAATTCACCTGTTACTGAAACAAGCTTCTTAGATGGAAACTGAGCCTTGCCCTTAAAACTTCAAAAGTAATAATTGGAGAAATAGTAACCTGAGAATTGAATTCAAAATTTTTCAATTCCACTGAAATTATGTATGTAAACTTTTTGTGTGTTTTATTAGCTCTTAAATGAGCAAAAGGGGCTTTCAAGAATTTGAAGACTATCTGATTACTGAAAATGTTATCTTGGTTACTGAAAATGTTATTTTTTTTTCTTCTTTCAGGTTTTATATGACTAACTTATAAAAATTAATCAAAAAGAAAAAAGGGCATCAGATATATTCTTGGATTGTTCTTTTTCCTCAAGCCATGGTGATCAAGAATTATATAAAATATTACATTGCAATCAGCTTTTCGTCACAGCTTATGCTTTGTGTAAAAAGGCCCTCTGGGCTCCTGATTGGATTCATAGAAGTTTATAAATAAATAGATAAATAAATAAATAAATAAAACATGTGAATATTGAAGATATTGTGGTCAAAAGCAATTAATGTGGATTTTTGGAAATTGTCAAGATAGGCTATTTAAAATGAAATTTTTTGCTTATTCTGTAGCTGTCTAGGGACCTAATACTTCATTCTCCTTGAAAGCCAAACCCACTAGAAGAAAACTGAGTTGGAAAACCATGTAGTCAATTTGCTACAGTCACTTCTTCTAGCTCAGAACCAGAAAAAACTCACAATGCTATTAAATATGGGGAGACACAGGATATGTAGGATGAACTGAGCATAATTACAGAAGCATAGGCATCTCAAAATGCCAAACCTAAAAAATCCTTAATTTCCCTCCAGCAGACTTGCTATTGGCTGCATCATTCTTCCTGTAGTTCACAAGCATCATTTCTAGCAAAAAAACTTATTTCACTAAATTATTTTCAAATGAGAATAAATGTGAAGAATGTGAAGAATGATTGGATCTTACTGTATCCCTGCTTGCCTTCCGGCAAGCACTACATGGCTTCACTACAGGGTTCAACTAATGTGAGGACAAGACACGTTAACTTGTAATTTTCACATGAGTAAACATGTCAAAGTAAACTCTTGTCTCCTTCAAGACTTTAAATTGCACTAGTAACTCAGATTAAAACAACAAACCACTTTGTTTTCACTGAATTTTTGTTGTAACTTGATTCCTTCTAACCAAAAAAGAATAATGAAATTTTTTATATTAGTTATGTGAAGGTTAAACTTATCCTGAGTGGAGAGCTTCAGCACTGTCTCAAAGAGAAGAAAGCATTCCTGGGTCACCTGTTTCCTAACTTTTATTGTACTTCAAGCCTATATTTATCTCCTCTCAAAAAAATTAGTGTCATTTACTGCCACCCAAACAATCATAACTCTGTTACACACTACACCTTTGCTCAAGTAACAGCTGAAATGAGAAGAAAATACTACTATAAAACATATTCAGTTATGAGATGGTGCTTTACAAAGGGCAGGTTGTCAACTCTGTCCCTTAGCCACGTTTGAATTTGAAGAGAACTCAAGCAGAAGAAGAAATGAGAAGGACAAGGGAAAAGTAGGTTAAGATAAGAACAAATAGAATGTAATCTAGGATTACATATTATTTTTTTTTCTAATATATATAAAATAATTTAGCATAGAGTAGTTTTTTAAAACCTTTTTGTCAAGTGACAAACCCTGGCAATACAGATAATAATAATGTCCCATACTTATTTAAATAAATAGGATTCTTTCTCTAATCATCCTGACCCGAGACAACTAATAGCTGTAAATCCTTCTAATTACTTCCTAGAATAGGATTACTTTCACCTGACTGAGTAAACTGACATTTTAAATTCCTTTTTACAATATAACAGGATGTGTTCTGTTCAATGCTGCATTTCTAATGTCCTAGTGTCTGGCAGAAGCATATTGTGAATCTCATTCAAAATACCAAGGCAGGTGTTTAAATAGATATCCCAAGCTCCACAGAAAACACAACAAAAACCAGCATTTAACTTTCAATGAGGAAGGAAAGGGAATATGTCAACTTGTGCACTCCTTAAGAAAGAGTGAGTAATGCAGAACCTATTTAGACTTGCATCAGATTCATCTACCTGGCATGCAAACCTTGTCCCAAAGTAATTTTATTGCTTTAGAGTCACATTTTGTATGAAAAATCACACACGGACTGCAGGGATTGGCTCTGCTGAATAAATGTGCTCAGATGCAAATCCTGATGTTACTGGAGTGGTAACAGTTAAAGTCAGTTGGAAATGTAAGGATCAGACTTGGTGACATATCCAACAGTTGCTTATAGCTGGATATGATGTAAGTGAGAAATACAGACAACTTTTCACATATTTCTCGACGATGCAACTCAATTACAACAATTGAAAATGCCATTGAAATTTAGAATTTGGTCTGGTTACTCAAATACGTAAGGATAGTGATTTTTCCCACCAAATTCTTATTGAGGAATTAACAGACCTTATTGAGGAATTTCGAATATAAAGTAGAGAAAAAGACTTCAAGGATATCAATTTGGAAAAGACATGTGACTAACTTTATACAGCTGAGTCATCGCACAAAGTCAATGGAACAACTTACCTTAGCAGTCTAACACTTAGGGATTAAAAAAGTTAGTCATACGTAATTTAGCAAACTTCTCTCCTATGGTTTCTCATCCAAAAAATTATTTAAAAATCTTTTCTGGAGAAGCTTTTGTAGAAACTCAAACTTCTTCCAGTGAAACCCATTGCCTACACAAGATTGACTCCAGAGGAAAAACAGAAGGAAAGACAAAATCATTTGCAAAAAAAAAGGTTGTCTTCAGATAAGAATAGGCTATACAAAATGGATTCAAGTATTCATGGTTAACAGTCAAGTATTAGTTCCTCCAAGCTCAGGATCGGTGCATCCGTAAGAGCAAGAAATCAGGCAAGGGAAGCAGGAGAACTGCATGGCTGAGCAGGGAGCTTCAGGAAAAAGCTCAAGTGGAAAAAAGAAGTTTACACTAGGTGGAAGAAGGCACTGACCACTTGGGAAGCTTACAAGAATGCTGCTGGAGTATGCAGGAATGAAACGAGGAAAGCCAAGGCCTCCTTGGAATTAAATCTGGCAAGGGATGTCAAGGTCAACAGGAAGGGTTTCTTCAAGTACATCGGAGGCAAAAGGAAAAGTAGAGAAAATGTGGGCCCGCTGTTGAATGAGACAGGGGCCATGGTGACAGATGATGCAGAGAAGGCAGAATTACTGAATGCCGCCTTTGCTTCAGTCTTTACTGCTCAGGCCAGCCCTCAGGAGCCCCAGACTTTACAGGTAACAGAGAAAGTGTGGAGGAAGGCGAACTTTCCCTTGGTTGAGGAGGATCAAGTTAGAGATCGGTTAAGTAAACTGGACACCTGCAAGTCCATGGGTCCTGATGGGATGCACCCGCGAGTGCTGAGGGAGCTGGCAGAAGTCATTGCT
>VYXH01011836.1:0-11709 GCA_013397275.1 Burhinus bistriatus | reverse complement strand
GCCAATGGCATCCTGGGGTACATCAAGAAGAGTGTGGCAAGCAGGTCGAGGGAGGCTATTCTCCCCTTTTACTCTGCCCTGGTGAGGCCACATCTGGAATACTGTGTCCAGTTCTGGGCTCCTCAGTTCAAGAGGGACAGGGAACTGCTGGAGAGGGTACAGCAGAGGGTTACGAAGATGATTAGGGGACTGGAACATCTTTCTTGTGAGGAAAGGCTGAGGGACTTGGGTCTTTTGAGTCTGGAGAAGAGAAGGCTGAGGGGGGATCTCATCAGTGCTTATAAATGCTTAAAGAGAGGGTGCCAGGAGGATGGGACCAGTCTTTTTTCAGTGGTGCCCAGTGATAGCATAAGAGGTAACGTGCTCAAACTTGAATGTAGAAAGTTCCATCTAAACCTGAGGAGGAACTTCTTTCCTTTGAGGGTGGCAGAGCACTGGAACAGGCTGCCCAGAGAGGTGGTGGATTCTCCAACTCTGGAGACATTCAAAACACGCCTAGATGCCATCCTGTGCAACCTGCTCTAGGTGACCCTGCTGTGGCAGGGGGGGTTGGACTAGATGATCTCCAGAGGTCCCTTCCAATCCCTGGGATTCTGGGATTATGTGATTCCCAAAACCAGAGAACATGTCCTGTGGTCACATATGATACACGTGTTTAAAGAGTGATAAAAAGAGTTGAAAGCACTGATCAGTAATCTGGGATCTAAGTGGAAAAAAAAAACCCAACCAAACAAAACATCCTTAAAAACTGGAAGTTGATACAGACGAAAGAGGTAAAAGCTTGACTGCATAGTAGTCATTATATGATTTGTTATGAGCTCCAATGGATGCAGGATTTTGGTCAGGAAGTTTGAAAGTCGTTCAGAAGATTTTCAAAATTAAATGTGATTTTAAAAAAATGAAACACATTATTACTTAAAAGGGTATCATCAAGGCCACTAAAGAATATTTTTTTTTTTTTAATTGTACAGCAGGGAATACAATTAGGAGTAATGAATACATTTGTTGTGGTCTTTTCATGAGACATTCATTGCAATTTTTCCTCTCTAGCATCATTGCAAAAGAGAGTTTTGACAGTTTTATAGTCTTGACTTGCAGATTTTAACACCGGTTTATATTTCTTTTAAAGTAAATCATAGCACTACATTTTCTGAATGTGTAATGCTCGATTATGTAATACTTATATTACTATAATCATTTCGGCTCTGGAAGTATAAATATGCACTTCTAACTTTTCCTACTTTTCTTTGAGAACCTCCCATGAAAGAATTTTAATGATAGACAAATACAAATCAAAGACATTCTCAAAGAAAATGTTATAAAATATTTATGACAGTTTAAGGATTTATATTATAAAACTTTAAGCTAAATTGAACATCAAAAAAGACCTTGCTGCTTTTGGCTTATGGTTTAACTGTATTATGTGGATGTTTTGTTTAACTCAGAACAATGGAAAACAATGAAAGCATGCTGACCAAATTAAAATGTATTTACAGATGATTTAGATTTCCAAGTGTATCTATTTGTTCAAGGCTGAAAAATCTAATATATTTCACTAGAAAAACTTACAAAGTTGCTTTTCTTCAAACAACGGAGATTGCACTATATGGCCTCTGTTTGTCTAAAATCTGTGATACTACATGTAATTTAGACAGAGGTCGTCTCTTCTACAGTGGTATTCAGTTCTGTGATTTCAGCAATGCCATCCCAGTTATGAGCAGTTGTATCATGAAGTAGATGGAGTTTTCCATGGAGAGAGCATCAGCTGATTTTCAGATTGATTATAGGGAAACTGGTCTGATGAAATGGTTGCTGAAGGCAGTGTCACAGATGCTGTGAGAGGAGCAGAAGAGAAAAAATGGTTTGCTGGTGAGATAGGAACACACGTGCCTCTTGTATCACAGATAATTGGATTAATCAGAGTTCTATTGCCAGCAGAGCCTCATATCCCTGTCTCTTGATTCATTTGTCAAAGACACTGGTAAACAGTGGCCCAAGTGGATGTCACACGAAAGGGAAGGGCAGCATCAGCGCAAAAGCATTGTGGCATTTGATAGCATGTTAGGGAATCTGACATCTCTGTAAACAAGATATTTATATATTTGGGAAGAGGTTAACTATTGAATTGTTTAGCTAACTGTCCTGGTTTCAGCTGGGATAGGGTTAATTTTCTTTCTAGTGGCTGCTGTGTTTCAGATTTGATATGAAAGGAATGGTGATAATGCATATTGGTTTATTTGTTGCCAGGTGATGTTTATATTAGTCAAAGACTTTTTTCAGCTTTCCATAGAAGCCTGGATGGAGCATAGGCAGAAGAAGCTGGCCAATGGAATATTTCACAGCACAAACATCATGCTCAGTGTATAAATGGGGGCTGGCCAGCAGGGCGGGAATTTGTGATCACTGCTCGGGACGGGCTGGGCAACCAATTAATCAGGTGGTGAGAGTGACTTGTGTTGTAATTACTTCATCTTGTACATTCTTTTACCGTTATTATTATTGTTATTTTCCTTTTCCATTACTATTCCATTACTATTCCATTAAACTGTCTTTATCTCAACCTGTGAGGTTTTTTTCCTTCTCCTTGTCTTCCTCTTCTACCTACCCTTCTAGGGGAGGAGGGGAAGAATTGAGTGAGTGGCTGTGTGCTCCTAGCTACTGGCTGGGGTTAAACCAGGACACTAACCTAACCAAAACTTTCAAACATTCTGAAGGTAAATGGTTCATATAATCAGGATCTCGAAAACATTCTATGTTAGTTTAGACTTTGGGATGTCTTCTTGCTATGGACAACTGAAACTTTTCCATCAGTTTTGCCTGACATACAAAATTTGTTTTGAATCAAAAGTAGTTTCCATGGACAGTTTATGCCTTCTCGTTCTTATTTTAGTTTTAATGTAAAGAAATTAAAAACCTAGGAAACAAAAAGTAGTTTCAGAAAAGTAACAGGATTGCTTTGTTAATTTGTTTTCAAATTTCAAATTAAAGGAAAAAAAGTTCTTGTTGGGCTTGTCACTTAAATCTTGCATTAAAAGTTAGTTTCAGACAGCTTTTTAATGGTGTTATTTTTCACTCAAAAGGACTTATTTAGGTAACTTTTTTGTAGAAAGAAGTAGTATAATTTTTCCTACTTAAATGAATAGCTCCCATACTTTTGTTCATGATTAGGGAACCCTGATGTCTAATGCATGTGCTGCACACCCAGCTCTTGTGCACATAGCGTAACTGGTGAATATGAGACACACTGTCCATATTCAGACATGCAATTCACCATACATCAGCAATTCAAATTAATCTGGAAAGCCTTGGAACCAGTATGCACATACTGTACTATTGATCTACTTGTGAAGAATAAGACTGAAACATCCAACCAGGCTATAGCATGCATGCCTACCCCAGCTGGCTTCAGGACATCAAGAAACCACGGACAAGTGACTAAACCTCTCAAATTTTGTGTGTTTTTTAAGAGCCTAAAACACAGACAAATCTTGATACACTATTGTCATGCATACAATTGTCCTAATGTATCCATAAAATAAGAGAAAACATGCATCAGTTTATTCAGAAAACATCTTGTAAGATGAGAAATCCAATCACTTACAATGGGTCATATGCATATATTTTGTTCTGAAGTAGTTAAGGTTACAGAATGGTAGGGGTTGTGATATAGGGAACTAACAGTCTGCTTTACAATTTCTAAATCGCTTAACAATCCGGTTTGTTTTAAACATTCTTTTGGAACTCACTTACCAAAGACTGGTATTTGCCAAGGACTGGCATTTGTCAAGGACTGATATGTCAGACAAAGGGAGTGAACAACCAGACCTTGCTGCAAGCAAATTATATAGATAACAGGAGCTGCTAGCAGGAACATTATTGTCTGCAAGAAGCGACCACCTGGTTAAGGCTGGTTTTGCAGTTTGGAGCCCAGCCAAACCAGCATTCTGGGACAAAGGTGAAAAGGACACGGTGAAGAAGACTACAAGCCTTCCTCCAAAAGACCCCAGCCCATGACCACTGGATGGAAGTGTGCATGCGGCAAGAGGAGGAGACTTATGATAATGAATTCCCAGAAAGAATTATAATAGTCACGCCCACCCCGGAACTGTTTGTAATGCATATGGGTGTTTAATCCTATGAATATGTATATCCTTATTGCATAAATTTCTGGTAAAATGTGCTGTTGGTGTGTGTGTACTTTGGAGGAGTGATCCCCCACGCACCCAGCGCTGAATAAACATACCTGATTTATAACTCTCTCTGAGTTATACAGTTTGATCCACATGTCAACTGGAAGGGACCTTTGGAGATCATCTAGTCCAACTCCCCTGCCAAAGCAGGTTCACCTAGAGCAGGTTGGACAGGAATGCATCCAGGCTGTTGTTATATGCATAGTTTATTTCAGAAAGCAAAAGCAAGGAAACAAAGGTAAATAAAAGAAACAAAAATATCTGGTGCTTTCCCACAAAGAGGCATTAAATTTCCCATTATCATAAATGTCATGAACTCTAGACCAGTCATTGACACTTCACCTGTTATCATTATGATTTCTCAGGCTTTATATTCCTAACGGTAGGAATATTATAGATGACTTACTCCAATGGTTGGTAAAAAGAATGGGTGGTTTGAACAAGGATTCAGTGCAGGAATGGGATTACAGATGGAAAGGAGCAGGCTGCAACACTGGTATTTCAAGGAATCTGGAACTGCTCTGCACCTTGCAGTCCAAGTACACATCAAAGTGTTTGAGAACATTTCCAACTGTTCTACTGGGGCATGCACTTCTTGTATCACCCTGTAATCCATGACAATGCTACAAGGTGCTAGTGTGATTAGGTGATAAAGCATTAATCAGTGAGTATTCAAGAAAGAACCGGGTGTCAAGTTGCCTCTTTAAAGTTTAGTAAGTATCAAGTTTTCACTAACTCATAAATAAACTAATGGGTCTTGAAGTGCATGGACTGTTTTGTCTGCCAATTGTGAAAGATGGCCTCTTCTGACACCTCTCTGCTCATTCTGTTTGCTGTATTTGCATTGTGATCTTGCCGAGTTATTTGGTTTCCTTCTTGGTTATTTTTTTTTTTTTTTTTACAGATTTGCCATCCCTGAAGGGTGTTCTTACCATGAGTGTCCTGAAAGCCAAATCATGTACACCATACACAACATGTTTTCAGACACCTCCCCAGATGATGCTTGAAACATGCCACCTGATTTACTGAAGTATTAGAAGACTGAAAAAACACAGAAATACAAACAAGCAGCTGCCCCTACACACACATTGAAAAACTGAAATTTCTCACCAAGAGATCTGAAAGTATGATGTGCTTGCTCACCACACAAAACACTGCACAGTCTATCTTCACTAGCATGCATTATTTCCTCTTTTCAAGCCTGTGCTGTGTTAAAAGGCTGCTTTGTGTGTAAAAAGGCAATAATTCATAATATATTTGTGTATAAGAACACAGTTTTATTATTACTTTAAACAAGTAATTAGATGGAAAGCAATGATCATGACACATTGACAACGCTAGTATGTATGTAAAGGAGAATGAGCTAATCTTTCCGTGGCAAAGAAAAATCTGTTATTGTTTTGCCTTATCCAGTAAGCTTAAATAATAACACTATCATGACATGAAGTTTATGTTCAATTTTAAACCTATACTTTACTTAAAATATCATATTCATTTAGTATGAATATACTTACTGTTTTCCTATGTTACTTTGCAAAATATTCCATGATATTCGGCCATACATCAGTTTGAAGAGTTGGAAGGATATCTTAATTTATAGCCTGAAGCTATACAAACTTGATCACATTAGTACAGCTGTCAGGAGACAATTTTGCTCTCCTTTGAGAATTTTTGACATATCAAAAGTTTTCCCATCTAAAATGAGGGCAGAAAAGTCAAAATTCCCAAAATAAAATAGTGAGATCTGGTTCATCCTTCAGTCCATACCTAGTTTAGTTACACATATTGTGTTTTTCATAGGCAACAATGACAAAAAAACCCCACTGGTTGCTTTAAAATATGTTGTTTTACTTTGGTAGTTTTCTTTTAAATTATTCATGGGTTTTAATTAAGATATTTTTCATTAAAAAGAAATAGCTAAAAATATTAGTCAGCTCTATTAATGTCAGCTCTATTTATTTGATCCCCAAATCTACATGGAGGACAGCCATGGCAAACTGATTTCTCTTCAGTAAGAAGATGAGAAGCCTGCATCTGTGAATGTGCTGAAAGGCAATTTTTGAACTTAAGAAACATCACATATAAACTAAAGATACGAGGCTCCCCCAGAAAACCAAGAAAAAAAGAAAATCAGAAGATTAGTAAATTCTTATCTAATTATTAAAAATCTACTTTATATTTTTTTGAAGCTCAACTCATATTTGTATCCTTGGGTTTGTAATCGTAAAAAACACATTTGTTCTGAGAAAGATGGGAGAAGTGATACTACATACTCAGTACATGACTAGCAAATGTTAATCATGGCAATAATAACAAATCCTAAACAAACAGTTCCTTGAGTGTTTCAGACAAACAAAACCATGTTATTTTTTTAAAAAGGTGGACATCTGTTGATGTTTATTTGCATGTTTAGACCATGTTATTATTTACATTTTGTACATTAAAAATTTAATTGTTTATTAAAAATGAACTAATGAAAGCAAACCTTATGGCAACAGAGGAACACACCAGAATGAAACAGAAACTGACAGAATAAAGAAAATTTGCCCTGAAGCCCTATTAATCTCAGGCTTTACGATTGCCTGCTGCTTGTGCTAAAATGTCAACAACTGAAGTGTTGTAGGTTTGGGATATTTTTAATCTCTAAATGCAACAACCGTCAGTCAGAGGAGAAATTACATTTGAGTAAATGAGTGTAGCTCTCCTTTGGGGTAAAGGGAAATGTGTCAGAATTATCACACTGAGGCTGGCATAGCGTCTGGGCTGAATTAATCTATCACAGAGGTCTTTAATGTCTCTGGAGCGGTAGTGCACACAGAACGCATGCTTCTTCTGACACACGGAGCGATTTCCCAGGAGACCTTGCTTTGGTCTACGATGCCACAAACAGTTTTAGTCATCTTGACACAGACTGAGTTTCAGCAGTGGTCTAATTTCTCTAGGATTTGCATTCCCCTTAATTCAAACAACAGTGTTTGTCCCTGGGGAAAGTTGCACATAGATGGATTTTTTTTTTTTTTTCTTTTTTCATTAGGATTATGAATGGCACTGTGGTTAAAAACAGTGATAATACATAGTTTAAAACTAATCAGTGACACGTAGAATATCATCAAATTCTTTTCTCACTCTTACTACATCCCTAACTTGAAAGGGGAGCAGATTCAGTTTAATCTTTTAAGAAGCTTGGCAGAAGATATATAAACTGAAAGGCAACAAGACAAATAATTTAGAACTTAGAGTCTTGAAAAAAATCCCAGAATGTCATTTTAAAAGAATGTAGCTTACACTCGAGGAAATCCAGCAGCCACTGGTAAGCTAGTCCCTGTATCGATTCTGACCACAGGTCTGAGGGATAAAAGATCATTGCATCTTCCCTGACACGAAGGACCCTTTGGCTGCACTAGTTTTGTAGCTTAGCAGGAGAGAATTAATTTTACAATACAAGCTCTTCAGAGTCATACTGCAGAGGAAATGCTTTTAATTCAAAGCCCCCTTTTTAACAGCCCTCCAACAGTTTGTTTTTGTGTGCTATAAACCATCCAGTTTCAAGCTAAAAGGAAGCAAAGTGGTGCTTAGGGCTGAGACACTGGGAAGGAGCATGAAAGGTCTGTCATTACTTCTCAAGTGAAGGAGGACAAGAGCAGAGCAGTAACAGGAAAGCAAGTGTCGAGGCAGGATAACACCAGGGGCCAACAAAAGGGTGGCTACTCCATTTCAGTCTTCCCAGCAGGGCCCATATTGGTCCCTGAAGAGTTGTGACTGGCCATATGGTAAGATCAGGTCAGTACCTGAATCCGGGTATTTTATACCAAGAGAATTGTTAATGGTACACAGTGGCTGAAGCTGAACGCACTGAGATTAAAACATAGACATTTCTTTTGTTCTGCTGAGTTCTTACACTCAAACTAAGTATTACTCAGCGTCATTTTTCTAAACAACTGGATAAGCTTGCAAAATTACATTTTCAATAGAAAGTCACCAAAACCTATGTTAAAACAGTAAAATGACACTACTGTAGTAAAGACATTTATTCTTTGTTATGTATTTGATCAGCTATGAGGTCCTCTAACCTGCAATTTCCCTACTACAGTGGCATTAGTTCTCTGCTTGACTTGGCTTGAGAGAATAGAGGAGAATTTACTGTATTAACAACACATACACTAAATAGCTAAGTTTATGCTCAAGGCAACACAATAATTTTTATGTATATAATGAAGATAGTTTCTTGGTAGCAACTGGACAACATTGTAATTGAAACTTTATAACAAAAATCCTTATTGAAATTTGAGCAATAATACCACTTACTCAAAAGTATTACTATTTGAATTGACCACAACATATTTCTACCATCAAAATTATAGACTCAGTACTCAAAAATAACTAAGCTATTGGAAAATTATGTCTTCTTATTTATAGGGTGTATAAATTATTTGTTAACAAAATGTGGAAAATTTGAGGAAAAAAATGTTACTGGCAGCTTAATTATTGCAACATATAATTTTGGGTTTGTATTGCTTATTATACTTTAGCCTAGTCTTTAAAGAAAGGTGGTTTGATCTGGTTTGTTTTTTTAATTTTCCCTACTGCTACAACAGATGTAACTATAATTTTAGGTTTTCTTCTTTTTTTGTTCCAAAGCAAAGTTTTAAAAACAATGTGCAAAACAGCTAAGCTCAGAAATACTACCACTTAGTTTGCCTGGCTCATCTTTTCAGAGTGATTTCTTTGGACATGTTTTGTTTTAATTTCAGTATCTGACTTCATAAGTTTTGATCTTGTGGTGTGTGAGTGCTTCTGAGTACTGTTTTAATTCAATAATAATTAATGGACTCTGGGAGATAATGGCTCCAAAGGGAAAGAAATGGGAAGCTGTTAGGATTTGAATATATTCATGTGGGTGCTGCGATTTGCAACTGGCCAAAATGTGCAAGCAGATGGAGCTGTGTTATCACTACTTTAGCTTCCTGGACAATGTGTGTCATAGTCATTTGGCCACTGAATGAAATGGTTAGAGCTGAGAAATAATGGATTTCTCCTGACAAGATGAAAGATAGCTCAACATTGTCAAAGGTATGCTGCATTTTCACAGATGGTAATCTGACGTTCTATGACCATTTGAGGAAAAGCCCCTCATCTAGGTGCAGGTGGTCCATTGGATTGTACCAAAAAAAGACCACACAAACAACAACAACAAAACAAAAAAACTCAGAAAAATCCAAAAGCTATCCATGGAAAAAACTGCTGCCGCTCAACTGGCAGGCAGTGCACTGCTGAAGAGCTGCCTGTTGTGTCTGAGAGCAGAAGGTGCGTATTCCATTCCCACTAACCAGGGCAACGTGGCCACAATTAAACTTTGAACAAATTCCTGTTAAGTGGTCTGAAATCAGTATTATGGTCTTGGGGAGACACAGCACTCAAGGGGGAATGTGGAGGGCTGAGTCCTCCCATCCCTTCCCTAAGCTGCTATATTACTGAGACGAGTCATTTCAGCATAGTTTGGTATTTACCGTTCCTTCGCATCCCTTCCACTCACATTAAGAGATCTTTGCCTATTTAAACTGTACATTCAATAATGTAAAACCACTGTCTTACCGCATGCTTACAAAGCATCTAACTTAATATGTTCCCAAGTTCTACAAAAGCCCTCTATTCACCACAAAAATAGAAATAGATGATAGCAATAAAGACCAACTGTCACAACATAGTGTTGGAGACTCATTCAAACACAAGTCTGTATAGCTGGCTACGTTTAAAGCACTCTGTTGTCCATCTGCTGAAGTCACCTTACTATTTTTATGTTTGAGGGGACTCAGTAACAAAGTATTCCACTACTCCATCTGGCCTTCATCCTAAGAGGATACCTATTCACTCCAGGATAATATTTTGAAGTTTGATCAGTTCTATACCTCTTAGGATAATGCATTTTTGGAGCGTTGTATATTGTTTTTCACTAACATGTAAATATCTTTTGGATTTTGAATAAATTCTGATTCTGAATAAATTTTGGATGCTGTACTAGACAACAAAATAAGCAGATGATCAAGCCTCACATTTGGATGCATTTATCTAATATATTTTCCTCTTATCTGTCTCCTTTCTTTTTATGCTTATTGTAAGGTATGCTCCCTCCTGCTATCTTTTTCCCATCTCCATACCTAGCATAAGGTGCTTAGAAAACAGCAGATAACAGTCACTGATTTCAGGTCATGTAAAAACAATAAGTGAAAAGTACAGCATTTTTATGCTAACTTCTGTAAGTTCAAGTGTTGCTGTGTGCCACTTACAGAGTATGATTATGGGTTTTTCATTAACCACCTGGTAATATCCAGGAATTCAATATCATCTAGACAGTATTGCTTCTGATATTTATAAAGAATGGTACAGAGCCCCTCCACAAGGGGATCTCCTTTTATATTATCCTGCTGTGGTTAGGTTAACATTTACCAAAAATGTGTGTTGTTTAAAGAAAACAGATTATGTGCAACTTGAAGCCACATAATTTTTCTAGGTAAGATAAATTTGCATTAAATCAATCACAGCTTTATGAAAATAAATAAAGGCCAGGAGACAAAGCACTGTGTAGATCATAGTCCCATAAAGCAGGGCATAGGGCTTTGTATAATAAAAGAAGAGGCATATAAACATGAGAGCACAATATCAGCTCTCCCGCTTCCTCTCCTCCTATTAGAGAGAATAATGTTATTAGAGTTGACTGAAACAGAATTTGTTAAGTAGTTTAGGGTGAGGTTTTTTCCAAATCAAAATTAAAGGCAGAAATTTTAATAATTAAAAAAAATCAAGGGAATGAAATATTCTGAATAAAACACAGACTCCTCAGAATATCAAAATGTCCTGTTTTTTTTCAAAAGATGAGAGTCAAGTGGTTTCCCCTTGTACTTTATACTATCTTTCTGTTGAGGAAGCCTACACAAGGCACTAGGAGGAGTCGCCTGTGCAGAATACTAGCTGCAAGCAACAAGCTCAAGCTCATGAACACTGGTTTCCCTCAGCACCACAGCTCCAGCCTGGGACTCTTAGGCCTTGCTGTCTCTAAGGTTATTGCTGAGTTCTCAAAGCTGAATCAACTACTAAAACCCAGAAACTCTCTGATACCCTAAGAACTACTGAAAGCCAAACCAGGTTACATTAACTTCCTGACTGTGCTTTGGTGAAATCTGGAACAATTTAAAATGTTTCCTTGAAAACTACAGGCATAGCCAAATTGTTTTTTTTTCTTCTCCTTTACTTCTTTTTCTACTCTAAAATATTTTTAATTACAAAAGTCTTAATCATTTGTGTACTTCCTGTGCACACATGAATGTCACATTAAAAGGAATGTAGTTTCAATATTTCTCTGCCAGAGTCCCAGGACTTTCACTGAATTGTCTATCAGAGTCCCAGCAAAGACTTTCACAGAGTCAGATTCACAAAAATCGAAATTAGTTATTTTATTGAGAGTGACAGAACAGATTCAAGATTGCCAGTGATAAATTCATTGACTACAATAGTGCTACTAATT
>VYXH01011835.1:272628-311760 GCA_013397275.1 Burhinus bistriatus | reverse complement strand
TGATTCCGTGATTCCGTGAAAAGGAAACAGTGTTTCCAGGTGGCATCTAAAAGCTGAATCATCCACTAGAGATGCTTGTGCTTCTTATTTGAGCACTTTGGTGCCCAGAATGGCCTGTCTACTGTGAAACAGAAAATACCGTGATCAACTTGCACCAACAAGAAATTAAATAGTTTCCATTTCTGATATAACATCTGATAGTAAAGTCGTTCTGTCGGATGTGTATTCCATTTACTGCAGCTTTGATAATGGATATTGAAGAATCAGATAAAAACAACTGGGAGATGTTTAAAAGGCTTTCCATTCAGGGATTCCTCAATAAGAGATTTTTTGCGTTAATTACTTCTAAATAGGAGTCAACACTGCACCTTCGGAAAATATTATCCATGAAAGAATGGGAGAAGAGCTAATAAAATATATAATCTACTGGGAACACTAGGACATTAATGGAAAGAGTGTTTTCATCCAGCAGGCAAGGGCTTAGTGTACCAGGGTTCAGTTCTCCAGTCTACCAGAGACTTTTGCGTGACCTTGGAAAAAACTATTTATGCTTCATCTTCAAAGCATGTAGATAACTTACCATTATTGAAGACTTTTACTTGAATCTATGGTGCTTCAGCTACTTTTGTGTAAAGTGTAAGTAACAACACTTCTCTACATGAGAGGAATATTTTAAGTTGTTCCATTCCGAAGTAGAAAGGACAGTAATTTTTAAGACAGAATCACTCATTGCATTGTGATTGTGATATTCTGACTCCACAGCTGACAGACGTAGTCAGGGTCTGCAAGAAACTTGACTGTGCGTGCCAGCATTTGCTGGAGTTGAAACTGAGTTGCGGTAGCATTATCTGAATATGCAGACACTTACTCTTTGGCATTAAAAACTACTGTGACTTAAAAATCTATGGTTTTCTCAAGACCACCAAGACAGCAGGATCTGCATGAGGGCTAATTACTAATCTCTGACATACACAATTGTGCAACATCATCTCAGCAAGGTTAGCCAAGCCCGCTTTTGTATATGTTTCAAACAGTGCCAGAGATTCTCCTTCCAAGTCCAAGTTTGGCCCCCTCTTTATTTTACAATATTTCTGTGCTTAAGAATCTGAACAAAGGCCACCAGAAACTTGAAATCCAGAAATCAAGTCCAGAGTAAACAACAGACAAGAATCAAGCTCCCTCACATTGGCTTGTTGCTGGCACAGAAGTGTCACAGCCGTTGTAAGAGTGCAGCCCTCTGTGGGTGCTCTTACTTCTTTATCTCAGTGCCTAGCTAAGGCTATGCCTGTCAGGATTGCTTTAGAGCCAAGGTCATACCTGTGATCACAGATAGAGTTTCAAAGACGTCCCAGTCTCTGTAAAATGACAATTGAATTTTTGCTCCCCGTAGAAAAGCCTTGCTGCCTGTGAACTGTAACCTGCAGAAAAGCTGTCATATGATCTAACAGAAGAGTCAGTGAAATGTCCTCTATCTGCTATTCTTTAACTACCCACTCTCTTTCCTTTTCTTTATCCTCTCTCTCTCAAAAAAAACCCGCACATAATTTAAAGCACTCATCCTTTCTGGAAAGTTTTGACACATTTTCATCAGATCAGTCAGACCTTTACATCACTTTCACTGCAGACTGGCACTAAGGCATCTTGATGCCTTACTAATAAGCTGACACAACCCAATGCAATGCCTCATCAGGGCGAAGCACCCTGCCTTCTGTTACAAGTCACACTGTGTTCACACAGAGCACTCCTCCCGGGCACTTCTACCTTTCCCACCATTCCCAGTACCACAGACAGGTTTAGCTTCTTGTCCCTGGCAGCTATTTGTTAAGGAAATTCATATTTTCATTTGTTCCAATGTGTTTTAAATGTCCTTGTCCTGCTCTATGCATAGCAATGTCCATACTACTAGAAGAGTAGAAGTTACTTCCTTTTGCGCTTTGACATCATGTCATACCTTACGATGCAAGGTATCACTTTCCTCTGCCCTAAGCCACCATGGGATTTATTCTCCGTCTGGAGGCTGTGATGGTAAAAGTGGCACGTGGTGTAATAAGGAGCTTGACACAGCCGTGTGGTTATTTGCATCTGTTTCTTTTGCTGCCTTTGTGCGAGGTCAATATGTGACTCTATACATCTTGGTTTGTGCTTGAAGAATTTTTCCCTTCACCTTTTCCTCCCTCAAAGGAAAAAAGTAGTCATAACTACTAACTCATGTAAAATAATGACTGTATTTCTTGACAGATCACATTGCCAGCAACGCAAAGAGCTTTGAAGTTGACATGAGAAGGACCTAGATGAGTTCACAACACTGTTGCTGTATATTAATACATTATCTTTGCTCAGAATAACTATTCCTCCTGACCTGCTCTAATGCTGCCAGGCAACAAACAAACAAAATGACACATGTTTTCCAAGACCAATTCCAAGGTAATATACCTACACCTATCTTTGCAGAATATTTGGGGCAACATTAGTGTGATGGCAGTAGGAGAAGGAATATTGAAATATTAGTTACAGGCCTAGCTGGGATTGAGTAAGAAAAACGCAGTTCCTCTGCCAAAAGCAGAGCATAGGACTGCAATTCACTAAATATTGCCAGTTGTTCTGCAACTGTTGCATTTTGACACAACTGAGAAAAATAATGGAGCTGAACACAAATCAGGACTGATATTCCTTCATGTTTGCTCAAGGAATATGAATGAAGGCTGTTCAAAACATTTATATCAAATCAGTGTGCTAGAAAATTAAATTTGACTGAGGGAAATGGTTGCAAATGTCAGTGCTGATAGCAGATGTTTTTCTGTTTTTCTAGATCCTTTCTTCCTTTCAAAGGGTATTCCTAAAAAATGCACATTTTCCTATTTTGGCTGAAAACCCCCATTGTTTTGGTTAAAGAACCATCCAAATTAAGACACACCTCAACATACCTGTTGCATTATCTTCCACCTACCCAATTATCATCAGGGTGTTCTTTGCAGAAGCATTCATGGACCTCTAACCCTCCTACCAGTGTAGCGAGATGAACTGATTTCTATAGGCACTTGGCTCTCACAGAAGCCTTGCTGGGGATTAGCAGCTTATTAGTGCCGGTTAGCCCACACCTGAGGCCTGAAATCCTCATCTACAACCTCCAAGTACTTCTACAAGAAGAAGCGAGGTCTTTGGCCGCTCTTTCCCCTCTAGAGACTCTTTGCTTTGTCAGTCAGATCCAGGAACCACAAAGTATATGCTTGACTGACATCTGCACGTTTTTGGACAACCTTAGCACTAAGTCTGGCATTCCCTCATGACATCTGCACAACACCTGAGCTGGTTGCCCACAAGCACCTGACCTCACAGAGTCCCACATACTCCAGTAGGACTCTGTATAGATGCAGGAGTCTGTTCTAAAATCCATCATGATGATTGATAGAGAATATCACAAAGAAGTCTTGGTCATTCAACTTTGTAAATACTTTTGTAACTGCTAAGAGGAGCTTAAAAAGTAGAAGTTGCTCTTTCTTCAGCTCTATCACCGCAATGTAACACTGCTGTTATTGTTATCTAGCACAGCACAGATTTTTCATCAATGCACCAGTGTGTTGCCAAGATTTACCTGGGTCAGGTGAGCCATGGTCTGCTCCATTACATGTTAATGGCAGGAATGGCAAACCTGAGGTGGGAAAAGGCTGATGCAGGCTGATCATCAAGCTGCTCTCACAAAGGCACCAAAGAGCAGTGGTGCAAACAAGTAGTGGTGAATATATGACTAGTTATTTACTGAAGCTATGGGAAATAGATGTACTTCCCAGGTTGCTTCCGCAAAAACAAATGGGAATGTACCATGATTGGAAAGTTATTTAGTTCATTGAATTCATTGAGTTTGTTCAGTTCACTGAAACAGAGAGCCCATGAGGAAAGACTGCAGATGCAGCGTGTGTCATCCTGCAGGCTCTTTAGCACAGGTTCACAACTGGTGGCTGAACCCTATAACCCTTCTCTGTGACCTGGTAGATTAAGTGAAGCTCATCCAAAGACCAAAGCATCCAAAGGTCTGTTGCAAGGACAGAGCTGAAAAGAAGCCACAGCAGGCCCATGAACCCTGTCTCTATCTGCATGGGAGCACAAAGAGGAAATCAGCTGTGTCAGATTGAGATGGGTAAAACCCCTTGTTTCACTCTGGCTTTCCATTTCCAGAATACAGATTGTACTGCTCATAACAGCTCTCCCTTAGCTTTGCCCTGGAGTAAGCCACACAGCTGCATACATTACATCATTATCCACAGACAAGCAAGATTCTCCATGTTCTAATCGTATATTTTTAATAATCCCACCAATCCCTCACCAAGAGAGCAAAGTAAAGATTTGACATGTAAGACTTATTTCTGCAAAACTGACTCACATGGTGTTACGCCTCTTCAGAGAGGGCAAAATGTTCAGACATGAACTAATGAAGCAGTTCCTGCAACTACTGGAACATGCCTGCATGGTCTTGGGCTCATGAGGACACTGGATATGGGTGGAGATCACCAACAAACTGGGGGTGAAGAGACAGGGGAAGACTGGTAAAGGAGAACTGTCTGGGTGGCAACGCAGGCGATGAGATCCTGTTACAGAAAGACAAGGGAAGAAGCAGGGCTCTTGGAGGGGGGAGAGGTTGTGACAAGGGGAAGACCATTGAGTGGGGTGGAAAAGGGCAAAGAGCCTTCCCACTCCCTCTCATCATGCCTTCTGTAGTTCTGATACTTAGCATTCAAATATCCAGCTGACTTTATGACTGGAAAATCTAGCTAGTTAACTCATGGGTCTCTGTACTTTGTCCCCAAAGGGTGTGCCAACACTTTTAGGAGGCATCACTTTAGTTCCCGACGCCAAACCCCAGAGCCCCTGTCAGCAGCATCAACGCTTCCAGGTGGATGGGGACTGTGCAAGCTGCTGCTCGGCGGTGCGGCTGAGTGTCACTGGTGAGGAGAAACATGCCCTGCACTGACAAGGTTTCAGGGACAATTGGGATGCTTGGTTCATCCCAGCTGTTGGAGAAAACGTAGCTCTCTCCTTTGTGCTTCTATAAAACACATGTGGACAACTGGATGTGCTGTTGCTTTTGCTCTCTAACCACCCAGTTCAGACTCACCCAGCTCCCAGCAGACTGGCTTCCCTGAACATTGAATCAGTGGTGAAAGCTTGGGGCTGAAAAACTTCAGTCTTTTTCTCATTATTAATCAGCTTTACACATGGCACAAATTTTCTCAAGGAAGATCCCCACATTTATTTCCTGTACAGCTGGCCAGTTAAGCCAGAACAGTTCCCCAAATGTAACAACAGATGTGTCTTTGCAAGCATACAGAGTAACATCTTGGACATGACCATTTCATCTTCAAGGAAGCAAATCCTCTTTTAACAGTTTTAGTTTAGATAAAAAAACCTTTAAACTGGATTAAGTTGTTTTTTCTCTAGCAGCCAGTCTCATCAGCTCTGTAAGTGGTTAACTCATTCGCTTCTCTGATGCATTTTTGGGCTGAGGTTTGTTATTTCTTTGTGCTGTTAATCAGCTGATAACACTGGCAAGGAGTCGTGGGTGCCTAGGACCGCATTTCTCATATGTTTGCTAGTGATAAAGTATGAACAGCTTCTGCTGAGCCACAACAATAAAGCCCCTGAGCAATTAAGGAAATCCAATTAGTTCCACAAACACAAGGTGCAAGACCTCCTTTTGTCCAGGGCTCTGGTAAGTATTTTCATGCCATTATTCAAGAACATACAGTGGTCAAATGGTTAAGCCGCCTCCCTTAAGAAAATGTTTATTAGTTGAGCTACAGTTACTGAAGTTATACCTGAGTCAAATCCCTAGTATTCTCCCCCAAAACAAAGGGGAGTTCATAACATACAGCCTAATTTAGCAAATTATATCTACTGATTGGACTGACAGTTCCCAGCAAACATTAACAGACATCCAGTTTTCTCAGGCAGCATCGACTGGCTGGCTGCACTAGTTAGAAGGTTATTTCCACGACCGGAGAAAGGTGTTTCACTTTTCCCATTATCGTAGCTATATTTAAACAAATGCCTTGGTAGCATTCAGGTTCTAGCAGCTGGTGTCTTCCCCCTCTCTTACAAAATCTCTCAAGCACGCTTGGGACAAAGTTCAACACCTTCCCTCAATCCACACCAGGAAACCACAGGCATGCAGAATATCAAAAGGTAGTAGCCCAAGGTTAATTTGATCTCATCCACTTCTTCAGGTGAAGGAGTCATACTTCACAGCCCACGTTCTTATGGTATTTAGTCATTAAAAAGAGAAAATCTGAGAGGGCTTCCTCTTAAATGCCTCTAATTCCCTCTGCAAGTTATCACTGACGTTCAAATTTGAAAGCTTACACAACTGTTTTACTGTAGTTCTTGGAACTAAACCCTTCTGCATCACAGCTTTTGTGCAATACATATATGCTAAAGTAAAATTAATATCCTCTGTTTAGTCTGAATGCATTGGCGTGATGCCCGGAGTGACTAAGGAAAGTGACTAGCATTTATAGAACAAAGCTGGAATTAATTCTGCTAGGGAAATCGACTGTGTTGAGAAAAAGAGTGTGAGAGGTGGAAGACAATGGGACTCTCACTATCCACAAGCGAAGAGTTGTCACATGCAAACTGGAGCCTGGGAGGTGGACAGGAGTTAACATGTAATAGCTCAGAGAATAAAGGATCTGATCCAAACCCCTTGACTGCCAGCAGGAGTCTATACTTTTCTGTTTGTGGGGCTCGGGTGACATCTGTATACATTGAGCTGTTAACAGCTATGGGGCCAAATTCCATTTTCATTCATCCCGGTGTTGAAACAGAATTAATCCATCAGAATACAGACAGATCCCCTCTTCTTACCACGGGGCAGACAAAGAGTGGCTCCATTGTAAGCAGTGCAGCTGTACACACCCAAAGAGTGTATTCCACCCCACTCACTCAGAGTGAAGGAAAGGAAAAAATTGCTTGGCTTATCCAATAATACCCCAGAATAAATCTATTAAATGTTTTAGTCAAGATTTAGAAACACATAAATGTAATTTAAGGATTTTCATAGCAGATTGTAAGGGTGTAGTGAAGACTATCTCACTGTAAACTAGGTCCATGCTGGGAAACAGATCTTTGCTACAAATTCAGTAGCAAAAAACCTCACATTCCCAGAACGGGCAAAAATGTTTGAAAGAGATGGCCTAATTAAGTGCTGCTAATACTTCAGTAGTTTAGAGTTGAAAGACTTTGGGGTTAAACAATGTTCAGGAAGGAGATAATGGCTATTATGATTGAACTTGGGAGCAGTTAAGCTTGAAGGAAAATGGTATAGATTAGGAGATACTTATACCTGTCTTGGGCCCAAAACTTAATCACTGTTCCTATACTAAATACTTCCATAAGTTAATCACATCAAAGTGATGAGTTGTGTTGCTTTCCAGTAAAAGAATGATGTATTAAAACAGTAACAATACAGAACAGCCCAGCTGCTGAGGAAAATTGTCTTACCAACTACAGGCTACAAGACTATCCGTCTTCATGTCTCTGCCTTTAGACAGATCGACTCAAGAGAATGTGATAATTATTTATGAATATACTCCACAGACTAAAGGGCTTTCTCCATGGATTGATATAACTCACATAGATAACTCACTGACAAAAACAGACTGCTTGATTGCTTTTTTCATTTGATGAAGTTATCCACTAATCAAACAGATTTAAATATTATTTTCTTGTGTGACAATATCTTGCTGGAATCAGAGTGTTTCTAAGAGCAATAACAATCGGCAATGATAGCATGTGAATTTATAATTGGAAGAGTATAGAAGTCTCATGGAAAATTGGTTAAAGACATCCTTCGACCCTTGAAAGGGTCGACATATAAGACCACAATGAGTTTTATTGCTCAAAAAGGAAAGCAAGTTTGAAGGAAAGGTTTAACCATTCATATCCAGTTTGAGCAGGTCATAAGATTTAACCCATCTTTAAGCTTTGGCACTGTAGTTAATAAAACTGCTGGGGAACATATCTCAGCTGTCAGTAAGATGCCATAGGAATGTTGCTATTGTAAAACAGTAACTGTTTCTAGATCTCAAAATTATGATTATCAGGCATTTTGATGTTTACTATCAGTAGCTTACAATTATGTTTGTAGAGATGATAATATGTGATGCTTGCTTCCCTTCAACTCTATTTAATAATTTTCTTCATCACCTATTTACATATTTATTACAAAAATAAGTGTTGGTATTAAATATTAATAAGTATTAATAAAGCCCAGTTTATATGTTTACAGTTATCAATATAGCATGACACTGATAAAGCAAAGCTCTGTATAAAGCTAAGTGTGCTTGGCAATTCAGAACTTCCATTCCTTTTTAATGCCTCGGGAGGAGGCTCCAAGGGGAAAAATACTGCCGTGAGGGTTATATGGCCCCAAGAAAAAAGCAAAGAGTTGAAAGATGGCAATTCAACAGCGTCAAGGATCTTGCTGTTCCTAGCAGCAGCAGAGGCTGGCCTTCCGCTGAGTGGCGACTGCCAGGCCACCACCATTGGGTATCTTATAGCCAGCAATGAGCACGTTTATGGATGCTTGCTACTCTTAGTTACCTGCCTTATGCATTAAATAATACTTTGTACTCTTAAATTGTGTTGATTCTGGTTGCTGACTCTCTTTATGCAGAGGGAAAGTGGCTTGAATAGACATGGCCCAAGAAGGGAGGGCGACATGCCTGCTCCATACTCACACTGTCTCTTCAGTTCACAGAATGTTACAGGCATAATGTGGTTTGTCTCTTTTGTCACATGCAGATAACCTGTTTCCTGGCATTTTGACAAAATGTTTGCTATTCACGACCAACTCTGGGCAATTTATTTATTTTTTTTAAGATGTATGGATAGATGTCCCAGCCTGCTGACATTTTACTTCTAACGTCCTATGCTGTAGAGCAATATATTCCTCATTTACTTTTAGAGCTTGTTCTAAGACGCAGTCAGTCAGTCTTCTCAGGAGTGGTTTGCTGTCACTACATGTTCCTGCCCTGCTGCATTCATCCTGGCACAGCTTTTTTCTTCAGTCTTTGCTGTCAGCACAAGAACCTGCTTGCAGCTAAGTTCATGCTCATTGCTTTGCATAGTGTTAACTTTTACCTCGAGCTCCTACACAAAGTCTGAGATCAGTTTTCTCTTGCTATACTGCTTTGGCAGTATAGAGTCTGTTTATTGCCATAACTGTAGTCTGCACACAGAACTTGCTCCTAAAAAATTTACTGAGATCTCCAGATATTCTTTCTTCACTGTTTTAATCCCAAGCTGAGTTCACATAAGTAAGCAGTGTCTCCAATCCACTGTGTGAAATTGCCCAGTTTCTTTTAGAGCCTTCAGACAGTCACTCTCATTTGATTTAGATTTTGCTTTGTGAAAGGCTGTAGAACTGTCACTTATTTCAGCCAGAGATTTTTATTTTTTTTATGATGATGATCGTTATTATATGAATTGCGGGAGACTGCAGCAACTGCAGTCACACTTCATATCCGTTTTGTTCATCTCTGTGAAAGAACAAAAAAGAGAGGTTATGAAACCTTTGTAGCAAAGGCTAAATTAGCTGAAAAAGGATCTGTGATCAAGTCATGACAACTTAAGATGTTGCTGTGCATCATCAGAGCAACAGTAACTGCCCATGTGTGTAGATTTAGTTACGGCAAAAGAAAGGTGAATTAGGAACTAATTGTCATTTGTTCATGGGAACTAATGACATTAGCTCGTTGCTGTCAGCCGGCTATATGTCTTAGTTACAAGTATGTGCACAAACATTTACTGCCGATCAGCTCGCCTGCAGGAACCCATTAAACTATGATAACATGATGTCTCAGGCTTAAACTAGGTATTTCATCTGCTTATTCTGATGAGACATGCCAATCTCGAGACAAGTGTCTCAGTAGTGTGTACTATTATTTATAAACATTCAAATGTATTGCAAAGATCATCACCGTATCAGTGAAACTCAGAAGAGTTATTTACTAGGTATAAAGTCAAACAAAATTTTGAGTCAATACAGTTTGCAATTTGAGCCTAGAGTGTACATCCGGGAAACATTTGTTATATCTACATTAAAATATTAAAAAGAAACGCTGCGATGCGAACATACACACAAAAAACAAAGTGCATATTCTAATGGTGTTGTCCTTTCAGTGGTGCCTGAAGCGTTTAGAAATACTTCCCAGACTGACCCAACTTTCTAAGGAGGTCCAAAACCAAAAAGGGGGTTGCTTGGCCTAACTCAGGAAAGGATGAGCAGGATGATGCATTTACTAATCAAAGACGACAACCGTAGGTGGATACTAGAGATAACTGCCACCTAAATGATGGTCACTAACAGCCAAGTCACCCAGCCTCCTTGTATGGGACTGAGAAGCAAAACTCTGGGGCAAAGCTGGGAAAAGGGGGGCAAAGTAGGGCCACATTGCCCGCACAAGCAGGCTGAACTTGATATGGGAGACAAGAGTAAGGCAATAGCAGTCTTGGGTTTTGTTATGGCCTGAAAAGAGAAAAGCAGGGCTCCTGCAGGAAGTGGCAAGGTTTGGGGAGTGAGGAGATAACCTTTCTGCCAGAGCTTTGTTTAGACTTGGAGGTGGTCCTAATGCTGCTTTTGAAGCCATTTTGGTCTGCAAAGCAGTTTGTTTTTCCCAGGCCTCCTTCTTTCCCTGGACTGCCTTTTAGAAGACAATGCAAAGCAAAAACAAACAGCAATTAAGTTCAGGCAACACTAAATGTCTGACCTGAATCCACAAACACAAGGGGTCTTTCAAGTTGAAGCTGGAAACTTCATCCCTAAGTTGATTGTCTCAGTACTGCTGCAAATGCCGAGCTGAGATCATCTAACAGACTGAGACCACAGGTAATTGTGTAAAGAAAACAAGGTACCCTAAGGATGGACTCAGGACTTTAACTCTGTACATTCTGGCTTCTGTTGGCTTAAAAGAATACTGTATTTCCTATGCTTATTGCACAGTCCTGAAAGGACAGATAATAACACAATCTTTTCCTAGTTCAGCAAACAAACTGTAATACCCAGCTTTGAGAACTGAAAAACCTCCATCTTTCAGGTGTTAACAGTTCAAACAAGAGGTCAGGTCTTAAAAGGTGAGCTTATATTGATCTGTTTGCTGTAATTTGCATAGATACAATGCAGGGGAGACTTTTCTTTATGCTACAGGAAACAAGGAGTTTACATCAAAGAGAACTGAAAGGTGTTCTGTGAGTTCACAGAGCAAGAAACCCCTTTGGTCTAGATATCTGGATGGAAATCTCGTGAAAACAGGCTCTTCCATAACATGTCCAGTCATTTTTAATCCTAGCTGGCTCAGAAACTTCAGAGTGATAACATTTCTCAAGTTATTTCAGTAGCGCTGGTTTTGGTCAAGCCCAGGAAGCATGTAAACTTTACAAACAAACACAAGTCTGACAGAGGAAGCCTCAGAAGAATGGCTTACTTCAGATTTAGTTCATCTATGGGTAAATTTTTTTATAATATTAATAAAGATGCTTTGTACTTTCATCCCAGAATCAGCTACCCCCGAGGCCTAGTCTGTGCTTCAGTTTTTAAACTATGCAATTCTGTAAGCCCAGAGTTCCTCACTGCCATGGTTAAATCTGCTTTTTAAACTGCTATACCTATGTGAGGCATTTTATGCTACTACAGATTATCTTGTTTCACTGAACCAAAATAAAACTCTGTTTGAGGTATGCTCCTGTGGCTGTGAGGGAAATACTTCAACATATACGTGACGCCCCACCAGAAGGAAAACAGTGAGAAAAGCGTGTCCTCTTCTGCTTTTTTTTACCGTCATCCTTTCTCAAACTGCAGGGGCGCAGGAGGTGATGCTTTGTGTGCCCTTCTCTCCTCTTTGCATATGCACTGTCAGTAACAGACCCCAAAGAGCAGATCTCTGATTACCATTGTTGATTTTATCCTTTGTTCATGCCTAAATCGGGAGGTTTGAATGCAATTCTCTTTTTGTTATTTCATAACCTACTTTTTACTCACTTCAGGCTTTTCTGAAGCTTTGAAATCAATCCACTTGCTTCACGGTGGAGTCTGTGAAGCCCTAAGCCCTGACACACTGGCATTGCATTAAATGGTCAATGAACTCTCTTTTTCTTGCTTTATCAGAGAGCGGAGGCCAGTATGGCAGATGCTGTGACATCCAGTAGCAGCCACATTGAAACATCAGTGACACCTTTTCTGTACTTTTGCCTACCATTTTGTGGCTTCATTTAGAAATGACATGACTACAATAGAAACGAGGGTGCCCAACCCACATCAGTCCAGTCAAGATAGAAGATAATTGCTTACACCACACGATCTTGACAGCTTGTGCTTCATGGCAGTTTTCCATGTACTTTAAAAGAGAGCAAATTGCAGTCGGCAGATCAGCATTGAATTTGCCAATAATTTTACCAGTCTAAGGAAAACTGAGATGTTTGCCATTACTCAGTAGTATTGTTCATTTGGCTCCTAGAATAGTCCAATCTTGAGTGTAAGTGACAAAACATTGCCAGGAGGAAGAATGTCACACAGGTTACCAAGACACAAATATTACAAAACCACAGAGGTTTCTTTGAAGTCCTTTCTTGAAAGTATAGAGATAAGACATTATTGCAAAAGAGAATCACTGCTGGTCTGTGAGCAGAGTAGGAGATTGGGTGTATGGCCATGTGAACTCTTCCCCTGCAAAAAACTTGAATTCCTGTTGGCTTCAGCAGAAATGGATGGACCTGACCTCTCAGCAGGGTACTGCCTTCTAGCCTGTCATGTCACTTCACCATGTTTCATCCTTCAAGTCTGTCAGATGTGTGTCTCAAAGGGAGAAGGCTGTTGTGAAATAGAAGTACTTAATATTTGCCAATCAGTTTGTGATCTTTGTATGAAAAGTGCAAAACATTATTCCTAATGACATGAATCTCTAGTTCTTTAGAAATTCTCCAGCAAATCTTATGAACTGCTAGTGACAGAAGCTCTCCTTTCTTCAAGTCATGCCATATCCTATTCTTCAAAAAGTCCCATAACACAGATCTGAGTAGCAGACTAAGTAAAACTGGCAAAAAGCCTTAAGACAATTATCTAATGGGGCAGGGGAGGGAGGGGAGAGTTTTAATTCGGGTAGTTCTAAATGCAGCTTAATAAAGTAGAGATATGCCTGCATATATAATTCTATTTATAAATAATATACTTAGTACTTTCACTCTCATGAGTGAAAGTGTTTTGTTGAGTTTGGATTTATTGCCAATTCAAGACTGCATCTGAGTCATCTGACTCTTGCATGGCCAAGGGTTCCTCAGAACAAAGAAACAGAAGCCAAAATTTGGGAGCTGCTACCTATTGGCAAACCATGTGCAAATGAAGGGATCTGAATCTAATAAGGGTAAGTAAATTGAAAGCAAATTTTCCACGGGTAGTTTGTCTTTAAAGGATAAACTATGAGGCTAATTATGCTTTTTATTTTCTTTTTCAGCCTACATAAAATTTAACTTTTAGCTACTCTTTTATGGCTCATGCCTGAGCTCCAGTGACATCTTTCCAACCTAGAAACTCAAACAAGAGAAGGAAACATGATCCCATTCCCCCTTGAGGTACCTGTTCACTCCAGAGTAGCCAAGAGACCTCTGAAAGATCAGTGCTTTGGTGAGAGCCATGGCCATCCTCTTCTTACTTCATCCCACTCACGGGTTTTGATCAATACTCAGTCAAATCCCAGTAGTAGGATGGTCATTCTAGAGCAGCGTCATCCCTGAGCTCTACCTGTCTCCTGAGACAGTTGGCTGGCCTCTGTGACCGCCCTGGTCATTGCTTGCAGTAGATGCTCCTGCTCACAACGCTCACAGCCAGACACAGACCCATTTGCAAATGGTCCTTCCCTTACTGCCACTCTTGGTTGGTGCTTTCTACTGGCAATGTTTGTGGTTGGCTCTTCCCGCTGACCAGGGCTGCTGTTAGCTGCCCTGCTGATTGCTCTTAGCTAGTTATTCCAACAAGGTTTATTCCTAAGTAATCTTTCCCACCACCCATTTGCCACTTCGCCTGTTAATTTGCTGGCAGCTGCTCTAGTCTGCAGGGGAGGCTCTCACAACAACCCCCACAGTGATCCAATTCTTCTATTAGGGTTGGTGACATGCAAAATCCACAGACTCCTCACTCCAAAATCAGAGGACACCCTTTGTGCAACCACTGTCGTCCTTTGAAACTCGTAAACTGCCCAGCGCCTTCTTTTCCCAGTGTGAAGAATGATACTGTGATTTCTCCCTTTTTAAAATCTGGCTGCTCATAAAAGAAATGGTCCCAAATACTGGAAAAAAAATGCTCAGATAATATTCTCACTTCATCCTATTCCATTCCAGACTCTTTCCTTTAACTTCTGAACAGATACCCAGGGTACCTCCCTCTCACAGTACTCAAGGTGTCTCCTCAGCCTTCAAATCAGCAGACTTATACCGTGTTATTGCTAGCATTGCTTCTGGTGGTTTTGCTTTGATTATGATTATATTATTATGCTGTCCTCCTAATGATTTAATATTTTTCAGTGCTGCAGAATCCTTAAATAAAGAACATTATATGTGTGCAAAACATTACCAGAATTATGCATCTCTCAGTCAGATTACAGCTAAAGAGATTCTTCCAAGTGGGAGCTAAACTTCTACTGCAGATTCAAAAATAGAGGCTTCCAATGTGTAACTAAACCATTCATAGATGAAAGACACAAAACTTTCTTCCTTTCCATAGCATAACTCATTAAAGAGTGGACTCTCCAGTTGCTTGAGTTGCGCACCAGAACTTTTAATTGCAGTGTCTTCTTTTATTTCTGAGAGAAAGCAAAAAATAGACAGAATTCTATGTGGGCCTTCACAATAGACCTTAAAAAGTCAAACTTTATGTCCAGACCACAAGAGGCAACAGAATGAATTACAGGAAAAGTCTGTCTGACAAGAGGCTAACAGTTTGCAGAGAACATGTACATCACTAAATGCTAACTAATCTGTCAGATGTATCAAGAAAAATCAAAGCTTATTACAAAACGTTCAAATAAAGAGTTGATAAAAATGTTGAACAGTATTAGACACGCAACAGCTCCCTGGGGAATTTCCATAAGAAACACAGCCATTTGGTTACAATTCCCCATCGACAAATACTTTTTGAAATCTGCCAGCTGGCCAGATCTTGATCCATTTAATATGAGCTATATTGACATTTTAACTGCTACGGTGCTAAACCACATGACTTTGCAGGAATAGACCTATGCTAAATCTGAACTATTATGTTTATTAGCCAACATGTGATCTTATAAAAAAATGAAATAACAGAAAATTTATTTTCCACAAAATCATGTTGATTGGCATTAATGTGTTCTATAATTCTTCATTGATTGATTGTGTTCCATAATTCTGTATTGGTTGATCCTGTCTCTGCTTTATCTTTATTTTGTCTGGCAGTGAAAGCTACTTAGGTTAATTTTAAAAATGTCAGAGGAGAAAAAAAGTATTGCTGGAATCTGTAAATTAATCTTTACAGAGAATGCTCAACACCAACACCACTCATTGTCCAGGATGGTTTAAGGGTAAGGAAATTAGTAATACTGCAGTTGGGGGGCACACAAAGGGCAGTTTTTCACACAAAGGGCAGGAGGCTCCTATGTCATCGGAGAAGCACGTTGTACTACTGTTTCTCTGGAGATAGTTTTTATGATTCATCTTCTTTCCCTTGTTCATTATCTGTTCTATTTTTGGTATAGATTGAGCCACGGTTTTTAAGATGATTTAGGCTTTTTAAACCTACCTTTAGATGCTTTTTAAGCTGTCCATGAAAAGTGAATTTTTTTTCCTTAAGTTAAAAAAAAATAGCTTTAGCACTGATTGGGTGTTAATTGCAAGACTCTAGTGGGCATGAAAAGAGTTTATGATTATTTATCGGTAGATTCTTTACATATTGAGCTCCTGGGCAGTGGCAGTGTTCCCCTGGGGAAAGTTTGTAAAGAGTTTGATGTAATATAAATCCAGAAAGGTGAAAATATTGATGTAGACTTTTCCCTGTGCAGCATTCAATATTTAAATTTATTTAATTTAAATGTTTTGTTTAAATATTAAATATTTAAATTAATTTAAATAGATAAACAATGGCTGTGGATTTCAAGTACTATGACTTACTTGACTTACTGAATTCTATGGCAAAAATCAGCATTAAAATGATTTACAGCTTTTAACAAAGATACAGAAAAAAGAATGATAAGGACAATGTTAGAAACTTTGTTATATACAGTGTTAAGAGATTTTTCACTGAAAATCTGTGCTGTTTCAGATCACAATTCCAGCCAATGTCATTATTTGCCTTTTCTGCCCAAGGGTTACTAACACGCTTAACATCATATAAGAAACTGCATAATGATGCATGAGTTAATTGTGTTCTTATATGAATTCTGAACACAAATATTTTATGTTCTTCTACAATTTTCTTTGTCTTCAGGGCTCTTCAACTACCAGATGTCTTCTGTCCAGTTCCCGTTTCTGTTTTGGGAATCCCACAGAAAGGGGAATCTGCCAGGCCTGAAGCGTGTTTGAAGGGCAGTAAGAGATACCGATAGATTCAGGAAGACCCCAGCCATTCCAGGTGGAGCAACGGGTGCAGAAAGCTGAAGTGTCTTTTCCAAGGACAAAACTGAATTCAGCTGTCTTCTGTTGTATGGTTGTGGATCTGTTGTATGGTTGTGATCCACTGAAGATACTTTACCCATCATGCAAAAATGAGGTGTTCTTGATGCATAGATGTGGATCGCTGATAAAATTCATAAAAATTTACATGTATGAATAATCTAACATAAATCAAATAAATTACTTGTGACATGCCATCAACATAAATAGGGGCTGTTCCTTTCTTTAAAAACAACTATTTTCTCCTTCCCAGATATGATACTGGTGCTGCTGTTTTGCACAATTAACATGGGAGATTTTAAACAACAGATTTATAAAAATGAGACAGTGAATGAGAAACTGAAAAATCTTTATAGTACATGTGATTTATGTCTGAGGAGTGAATATATATTTATAGTGCTTGAGGACTATCAAGGGAAAATAGTCTGGCTTGTTAACACCTGATCAGAGGGATTCACATTGGACTGATAAAATTAAAAGGGGAATCTTGTTAAAGCGCTGGAAGTTGATGGAGTGTTTTGTTACTGATAGTCTCATGCTCAGCAAGACTAACAGTGTTTGTACAATCTAATTACAGAGGAAATTGGATACGAAATGTTATCTTGTCTTTAAATGGGGACTCAGGATGAGTTAATGGAAGTTTTAACAGGCTGGGCAGGAAAATGTTGATTAGTAGGACTCACGTGACTTGGAAGGTTTGAACTCTTACCTTTAGGAAAAGAGAAACTTTAAAAATATTTTACAAAAGGTGTGTTGCTCCCTGGAGCTGCTATTGCTCCATTTTCTTTAGAAAATACTTAGGGGAGCATTGAGTGAGCACAGGTAGAGGAAACAGCATGAACAGACCCAGGGAGCAGCCTAAAGCATTGCCAGCTTTGGCTTCCCACCCAGACCTTGGAGGAACCACACAGCTGCTAACCTCACCCCCTGGAGCCTCGCTGGGACCCCAGGCACAGTCCTGGACATCAGGGCCAGAAAGCTCAGTGGTGACAATGGTCATCCCTATAATGAGCGCTCAGCTAAAGCACGGCACCCGCAGAAACACTTGGTGATACCTCAGCCATCTGGGAAGTTCAAGGAGACATGCTTTAGGTGATATTTCACTCAAAGGGAGAGAAAACCAGACAAATGGCTACCAGCTCAAACTCTCGTGTGGCACAGACTGATTTACAGGACTGTGGCCTCCCTGCTGCTCTGGAACCTTCTGCGTCCCATACAGCTGGTCAGATCCACTTGGGACACAGCAAGCAGGCGTGCATGTTGGTCAGGGTGCTGGAGCTGGGAGAAGGATGCAGTATCATATTGTCCCCAAGGGGACCCCTACTTGGAGGGAGAGCTGTCTGCATGCTGTCCAACCCTGACCTTGTCACAGGCTATAGATGTCCCATGGCCAAACAGAGGAGACCTCTGCCTGGGAGAGCAGAAATTTGAGAGGTGCAAGGAAGAACTGGAGTGTTCTGGGCTTGGCAGGTAACTCTGGGGGCTCCGCCTCCTCCTGGAAAATGTTGCCTCTGCACCAGAGAGAGGCAGGGCTGTCTCCCCTGGTCTCTGGTGGCATGGTGTTGTTCACGTACATCACAGAGCTGGACCCATCCCATGAGCACACAGCAGCATCCAGCCAGAGTGAAACCTTTCAACACCCTGGTGCAGGCAGACCTCTAGGTCTGGGAAGTCTGCTTGACACTCAGATCCATAGCAATGGGACCCTGGCATCTTTCACTGGGCAGACTCTCCTCTAGTTGTGTTTAATCAGCCCCTCAGCAGTGATGATAATGTTACTGTTAACTAACCACAAGAACTGTAATCACTGTGTCAATCTAACACTTTTTAGATGAGGTTAAGATATTATGATGATAAAATCACTGGAGGTTGTGGAAGCATATCCATATACATGGGTATATATGTTGCTTTCAAAGCCCATCGAAGTCAATGGGGAGTTTCCTATTTATCACCATTAGCCTGAGCTTGAACCTTGTGGGACTGACATTTAAGGGAGCTAGCAACTGGGCAGGGACTCTGGAGACCAGTTTATGAAACTGTTTTTTTCCATTTGCCTCTTGATGACCTAAGTCACCTCTCCCTATGACTCAGTTTCCCCATCTGCAAAGGGGGTAGTAAACCTGACCTTCCTTGGAGAATTATTTCTTTCTGAGAATGAAAATCTACAGACAGAAAAGGTGAGATGAGCTGGGTATTCTTATTTTGCACCTAGAAATGAGGCAAGAATTTAAAAATACACGCAATAAAAGAAGTTAAAAATACATGCAATAAAAGAAGATGAGAAACTTAATCCATTTGATTAAATGTTTTTGCTTCTGGTGGGGAAGCTGAGCTCTCAGAAGAATTTGTTTGTTATTAGCAGACAAATTTCTCAGCAGCAGCTGCAGCGATTAGTAATGTGCGGCTACCCAGAACTCAAATCTATACTGTCTGCATTCAGAGTGCGTCATTATCAAACTCCTGTTAATCACTTGGTTAGTGCAACAGTCCCAGCCTCACACTCTGCCCTCAGTGGACATAAAATGCAAAACTCTCGTTACCTCTCTTTCAGGAAGCAGCTTGAGACTGGGCTTAGCTAGAAATCAGGCTGGAAAAAGAAGTCTGGGCCCTAATCTAATCACTGGAAACTCTCCTCACCTCTACAAAGCCAGGGTTTAGCCCTGTATCCAAAAATAAATATCAAGGATTTTCCAGTGCATTATCTGTAACTTTTAAGAATGATCCTCGATGGGCTTCCTCCGAGTGGCGGCAGGCAGCAGCGCTCTTGTCAGCAATGTTTATGAGCGTCTTCTTCCTCAGGACATCGTATGAAATGTGCTTACCAACGCTCGCAGCTATGGCACTCAGTCAATCGTATCATAGAGCTTCTGACCTCAGAAGTGTATTTAAGAACATTTTTTAGCTATGGTCAAGTTCAGGGTTGCTTGTCTGCAGGCTGTTTTGGAAGATAGTGCAGCCCCATACTTTGAATAAGTGAATCAACTGAATCTCACATGTTCAATAAAATTTTTGTTGGTTTCTACAGCTACTGGGACAGTGCGGAGGAAGATATGACATCCAGTCACATAGCTGGAAACACAGAGGAAGACGCAGGATTCAATAATATCTCAGCTCCCCACGATCCAGTAACAGGATTTCTTTGGCACATGAATCTTCCATTAACCACATTTTTGGAAACAGGCTGATGGTCAGGGACGGCTTTGTGTTTGCTTGATAGATTTACAATAGGATTTCATTGGCCTTCTGCTCTGTGTTTATCCGGCTCTCTTTTCCATTTAAGCTTTCAAAGCAATACCCTTGGGCTCTGACTGCATGAGAACCAAAACTGCTGAACTGAAATGGCTAACGTTTGCACATCTTGCCTAGGAGTCCACGAATCCTTGGAGATAAGTAAGAAAGTCTTGTCACTGAGCTAGTTTGGACACTCAGAGTGAGTCTCCATGTGCTGCCACTAAATGCTGGAATTTGGGGTGAGTTTTCTGTCATGAACAGAAATGCAAAATATAGCAGTTTGTGTAAATCAGGGCCCGTCCTAAAATACCCACAGCCCTCTGTTACCAGCACAGGCAAGGTTCAGTGAAGGACGTGTATCTCACTAAGGTTCAGTGAGCAGAAAAATGCAAATGGAAATTAAAAACATCAAAAGAAAAGTGACAGTAGGGTTCAGGGAGTGTGAGGGGAAGGGTGGGCATCAGAGGTGCAAGTCACCAAGGCTGACATCAGACCATGGAAGGAAAGATCATCATGGATGCCAGTAATGAAAGCAGATGGGGATGTGGCGTAACATTGGCTTCCCAACACCTCATTGACTAATAAAATGACCAATACCATAATGATGCTTTTCACCACAAAAATCTACAAGTATCTAAAGACTTCAAAGCCAGTAAACTCATTTTGTAGATGACAAATGTTGATGAATAACTCAGTTAAGAGCTCCATAACCCACCACTCAAATTTAGAGCTGCTTGCCCCAGGCTGCACAATGAATTGCTGTGGTATAAGGTGAAACTTACTCATTTTAATCAGGCGATATTTTCTTCTCCACTTGCAGTAGGAATAATATTGGCTTTGTCTTCTCTATGGTGATGTCAATCATAAATGAAGGAATACAAAGGAAACATACGCAACATATGTCAGCAAAAATAATAATAAGACTTAGCCATTTTGTAAGTATTTATTCTTGAAACAAATAAACTGAAATGGAAAGATAAGGGGTTTGGGTTTTGGTTTCTTTTGGTATAAGGTTTTACACTGCTTTTTCTCTTAAAAAAAGAAAAGCAATGGTTAAAAAAAAAAAAAATTGTTTTCCTTGCCTTCTAGCCACAGATGTAAGCCACATTAAACATTACAAAATTGCCTAACATTGGTGCAATTACTGATCATAGTTGTGTTGGTCATTTTAAGGAACCAGACCCACAGCTTTGATTTGAAGTCACTGAATCAGCCAAATCCAAACAGAAATTCAGTCTCAGTTGCTTTATGTTGGAAGTGTGGCTCAGGAAGCCACCTCAGTAACCTTGCCTATTCATTCATTTGGCTTTTGTGAATGGAAGCCAGAGATGTGGGGTATTGATTACAGAGGGTTGGTTTGGTTGTGGTTTTGGTTTTTAATTCTAAATAGAATAATGCTTTTTCTACTGTGGATATTTATGTTTTTTTATACAGCCTGATGTCATTCAGATTAGGTCAGGGCATCCTGCATTTGTCTGCAAGCTGACCAACATAAAATTACAGAGAGATTCAAGACCACATTTTGGTATCTTTCCACATGTATTTTTTGCAGATAAGTATCACCTAAGAGAAAGACAACCAGCTTCTACAGAATTACAACATCTAAGATTTTACTAGAAACGGAAGCTGTAAATCTAACAGCCTAGCTCAGTTTTATAGAAAATTGTGAATTTATATGTTATTATTCAGTTGTTTATTTCCTTGTTGTCAGGCATTTTATTTTTTATTGATAACATCTGCAATTGAACCCACATCTGTTTATCAAAAGTCACCAACTTCCTTTCAAGTTGTCTGTTCATGAAAGTTCATCCCATTTTGCAAGTTATGCTGTATTTCTCACAAAAAGTCAAGCTTTATCTGTTTGCAGGAGAAAAGATCTATTCAGCTATATGAAGGGGCTTATATAAAAAATAGAAATATTACCCCCCAAACAGACTGCTGCAAAACAACTTCTCCTTCACATCATCTCCTTGTGTATTTGAATACACAGTCTTGACACAGAAGGCATCTTTCAGCTGATCTCTTCCCTTCCCTTCCCATTGCTCTAACTCAAAACCAGCCAGTGTTCAGCCTGGCAATTTTCACATGGGAAGCAGGAAAGAAGTCAGACTCTGGATTGTCAATCCGCGCTTCTCAGCTGTCCCCCATTAGCATTTCTGAATATCAGAGATTTTATATAATAACTATGCAGCATTTTAGCTGTACTGGTCACTCTTAATGAAGCAGATTTGGACTACAGAGTCATCAGGAGAAGATCGTTTTGAGCGCCACTATGCCGCACATGCAGGACAACCAGGTGATCAGGCCCAGTCAGCATGGGTTTATGAAAGGCAGGTCCTGCTTGACAAATCTGACCTCCTTCTATGACAAGATGACCTGCTTAGTGGATGAGGAAGAGGCTGTAGATGTTGTTTACCTGGACTTTAGTGAAGACTTCAACACTGTTTCCCACAGCATTCAGCTGGAGAAACTGGCTGCTCATGGCTTGGATGGACATAGGCTTTGCTGATTCAAAAACCGGCTGGATGGCCCAGCCCAAAGAGTGGTGGTGGATGGAGTTAAATCCAGTTGGTGGCTTGTCACAAGNTGAGGAGCGGCTGAGGGAACTGGAGTTGTTTAGTCTAGAGAAAAGGAGGCTTGGGGGAGACCTTATCACTCTCTACAGTTACCTGAAAGGAAGTTGCAATGAGGGGAGGGTCAATCTCTTCTCCCAAGGAACAAGCAATAGGACAAAGGGAAATGGTCTCAAGTTGCTCCAGGGGAGGTTTAGTTTGGATATTAGAAAAAATTTCTTCACTGAAAGGGTTGTCAAGCATTGGAACGGGCTGCCCAGGGAAGTGGTTGAGTCACCATCCCTGGAGGTATTTCAAAGACTGGTAGATGTGGTGCTGAGGGACATGGTTTAGTGGTGGACTTGGCAGTGTTAGATTAATGGTTGGACTTGATGATTTTAAAGGTCCCTTCCAACCTAGATGATTCTATGATTCGGCGATTCTACTGTGAAAGCCAAGGTTTAGGGTCTGGAAGATAGACCTTTTCCTCAGTTTAGCTGCCTGATAATTAGGCACTTTCTTTAAACAATCACCCAAAGTTCCTCATGAAACACTCATCCAAACAACCTTAGGAAGGGATGAACAGTCAACAGCAGTGTCTACATTTCTCTGTTGAAAAGTGAGAGAGAGTTTAAGTGACCATCTTAGACTCAACATCCAATACTTATATGTACAAAGGTAGGAGAGATGAACTCAAGCATGAGAAATATATGCCAAAACTACTTAGCAGCTTTTGAAATTATAACTATACAAGCAGCACAAAAAAGCTTCACCTGGATATAGATTAAAATATCTATCACTATGCTGTAAATCTATTTCTACAAATGTTAGAACCAAAAAATCTAAGACAAGATGTTAAAAGTAGGTGTGCCAGGTGCATATTTATATATATAAAGAAGTGGTAAGAAATCTTTTTAAGTGTGCTCCCTATGGGCTGGAGGGGAGCTACTAGTGTTTGGTGCTTTTGAAATGAAGTTATGTATTGAAAGCTTTAAACTGATGGAGAAATATATTTTATGCCATTACTATTGTTACTATTGATTTTGCCCTAAGGGGTTTTTATGCTCACATAGGTCCACAACAGAACATCACATTTTGTTGCCTTGTTTTATATCAAAATCAAAAGACAAGTTTCAGATGTCCTGAAATCTTGCCTCAGGTGGAGCAGAGTCAAGCACCTCAGCCCAGGCATTCATGCTTACATTTGGACAGGCAATTCTCCAACACTGTTACACTGCCAAGGAACTAAAATTCACCATGCAACTCACTTCACGTACTCAGAAACACCCAATCCTGCAATGACTGTACCTTAATTTTGTCTTTATTCATCTGCATATGCTAAACTTTGCAAGAATCTGAAGGAGCACCTTGTACAAGTGAGTGTGCTCTGACCAAGCGTAATAAATACAAACAGGAAGAGAGGATGCTAGCTGGAGGGCAGTTGGTGAAAGTGGGAATCAGCCCTATCTCACCTGCGCTCTTGAGTAACACTAGAGCGTTCACTTGAAAATCTCAGAAACCATAATGGATGATTTTTGTCTGCTTCTAACCAATGATGTAGAACAGCCCTCACAAGGAAGAACACAAAACATGTTAAATGTGTCTATGCCTGTATGTCGGTGTGTGAGAGATAGCATTTATGGTCTGTGTGGAACTGGGCTTACTTTTAGAGGTGTTTTTCTGGGCTTCCTCATAGGAGACAGGGCAAGAAAAGGATGAACCACATTCAGTGCTCTTTAACTGCCAAGTAACTAAAAATGTTAGATCTATCCCAGGAAGCATCATTTGTATCAAAACTGCTTCTTAAAGCATGAATCTGGAAATACTTTGAAAGGTGGAGGCTCCTGGAGAGCCTTTTGGTCTTATGTATGCAGAGATACAGAGAATTGTGTATAGATACAGAGCAATACTTTTCTTTCTTGATACTACCAAAGGTTTGGATCTCTTAAACGATAGCTAGTGATAGGAACCAGCCTAACTTGGATGATAAAACCCAGCACTACAAGAAAAATGCCCAAACAACAAGCACCACATTCTTAGGACCAAAAAATAAAAATAAAATATAAAAGGGTAGATGGGGAGAGACATTTGCCACCTCCAAAGAAGATTTTTAAATCAAAGGGGGACACTGTGATTAGATTAAGGCCCCAGAATGACAACAACTCAGCTTTCTCTTTGAACTCAGAGCAGCTCCCAGGATGAAGTGGTGTTCAAAGACAATTCCTTTGCATGAATAATATGGGGGAGGGTTTAATTACCACCTCCTCCTCTCATTCTTCATCTTCTCTAGCCAGAAAGCTCAGGTTTCAGCAGTTTTGTTTCTCACTGATGCCGCAGCAGACTGGGGGAAGGGAAAGAAGGGAAGAAATACTACAAGGCTGGGAAAAAAAGGCAGCAGACAGTGAGCTATAGCAAAAAGGACAGAAAACAAAAGAAAAGGGCACTGCCTCCTTCATATATAAACCAGTTTAATAAAAAAAAAAAAAAGATATCCCACTGATATTATAAATCTCTGGAAAGGGTAGTCTCAGAAAGCATAACTCTTGTGCAAACCAATCCTATGGCTCAAAACTCATCTCACTCAGAAGCGTTATGTTATAGCTATATGAGAACCATGGTATATACTGAGCAGAGCTGCTTTGAACCTGGTTTCACTCTGCCTAAGTCGGCTTAAGTAGAGCTACAACAGATCCAGACCAAGAATGAGTATATCCTAACGCTCCCCTGTGTGAATAAAGACCAAATTCATGCTGCCTTTATATTTGTTGTCATGTCACCTTTTTACTGGGTATGATATTATGCATTGCTAATGTTATTGGCCAGTAACACCGAACAAAGAGAGAAGTGTGAGTCTGTTTTTACCAGATTTTGGTTCTTTTCAAATACAATTGACTTGAGCTCATGTAATATTCACAGCTTAGACCAGAGGTAAGAAATGCTCTTAGTGAATATTATTAATAGCTTACAATCAGCCGTACTATCGCTTGTCTCTGCAGACCTCTTAAAATATCTGCAATAAGAGTGCCCTCTCTGGACAAAAATGTAAGCTCTCCACATGCATTGCAGAGACAGGGACCTGGCTGTATTTCCTTACTCCAAAGCTCTCTCTGTAACACTCCGTGGCTATTTGCCTCTTGCCGCTCTCTTCCTAGCTCCTTTGCCAGCTGAGGAGCTCTGAAATGTGGTGTCCCCTGCCGTAGGAACCGCACGCCCTTCCTGACGTGAACTCTCCCTTGCCAGGGCTCTGCCGTGAGTCAGCTGGAACCAATTACTGTGTTGTGCAAATTTCACGTTAGGCAATAGCAGCTGTGCGATGAAGCAGATTCCTCCCAGGTTGCTCTGTTTCCAGTGGTTTCTGACTAACCTCCCTGGTTTGTGCCAGGCGTCGATGGGACACCCTACCAGGAGGGAATGGCTTCATTTGCTCTCCTCCAGCATCTGTCTTAGGTGGAGGTGAAAGGGAGCAGAACAGGCAGTTAGAGGGCACTTGGTTGGGTCCACCCAACCCAAGGGCACCCAAGGACACCTGAGACCAGGAGAGAAGGATCGTTGACTGCCTGATGCCTGAATTGCCAAGTAGAAGTAGCCTAGAGTGTCAAGGACACTCTCAGAACCTCCGTCTGAGCTCAGGTTTCCACATCCCACCTGCTCCTGTGCTAAACAGCAATGGGCCTTCATAGAAAAGCTCTTCAGCAGCTCTGCCTTCTGAGCAGAGGCCATATGAAGACTCAGTACAGGGACATTGAAGCTTTTGGCCAGGCACAAAGTGCTGGAGCCCATCCACGCTGTGGGCGAGCGCTCCCCCAAGCCACCAGGACTTAACTTTAGTGGCCAGCCCAGCCCAAACCATGACACCGGAGAACCACATGGGCCAAGTCAGAAGCAGCCCCACAGGTGCTCATATAGGCAAGAAACATGAGCAGAAAGAGAAATTACATTTAAGCCTGGTCTCAGGGCTATTTCTCCCCTGTAGAGGTGGCCCATGAGCCCCTTTTGTGGCATGTACAATAAGGCAAGCCTAACCCTGCACCACACAAGGTGTTGCTTGGGTGATTTTCTCCCCAGCAGGAGGTGAGGGGGGAAGTGGAAAATATTCAGTGGGGCTGCTGGTTTTTGTAGGAACACAGGAAGACAGAAAGTTAAAAAAAAAAAGCTAAAAAAACTTTTGTATTTTACTTCAATGAAAGATTCCCCTCTGTTTCCGAGAAAGAACCAGAGATGAGCCAGTACAACATGTCACCACGAACTAGCTCTACCCAGCTCCACACGTTGGGGGATTTGGTTGCTGATTTACATTTACTGAAACATTGCCCAGCTGCTGAGGGGTTTGATTAGCCACCCAGAGGATGACGAAATAAATGACACCAGAGGAGATGGAGGTTCCCAGTAGCAGACACAAGATAAGGATTCAGGGCACTTTGCAGCCCTCCCCTCCCTGCTGCGGCAGGCTCGAGCAGCCCACACAACTGCTGAACTGCTTTGGGGAAGACTGGCTCCTGGAATACAGGGGAAGATAAAGGAAGAGACATGGACAGATCATCCAAGATTAATGATGGAAAAAGAATGAAAGGACTTGTAAGAGGAACTTTTCACTATGCCAGAATCATTATTAATCCCCTGCAACTCCCTATGACTAAGAGCTGTTAAACTTCATCGGCATTTAAAAATGTAGATATTCCATTGCACAGGCAAAAAGTAGCTAAGATATAGGAATATGCAAAGGGGATTAACTGTAATGGGCATTTTTCATTCATCTGTTAGAGTATTTTTTCAAAAGTGTTTATTACCTTGTCCATAACTTCTGGCAAGTTGTTTTTACCTGCTCTATTTTAAACTTTTTTTTTTTTAATTTGTCAGTGTTTTTTAACTCCCATGCCCGTTTCTATGAAATTAATCAGAGAGATAGCAAAGCTTCAAAAATATGAAGGTATTCCAAGCACTGGGTAAATAAGCATCCAAAAAAACCCCCAAAATAAATTCCCTCACTGAGATAAACATGGGCATAACCTTTAGCAGACATCACAGAAGCAAAGCTTGACAGGAAACAAGCCTTGATGGTCGCAACATCACTTGCTCTGATACAAAATGACATTTATAGAATTTTAATTTTAACATTTTTGTGACCTTTTCTCTTCAGGGTCCCCTTCACAGGTAAACCTAATGTAGCATCTTTGTCTTTCATTGTTTTGCCATCTTTGCCTTTCATTGTTTTACGCAGCACGTTGGGTTGTTGATGGGCAAAAAGCTAAAAACCCTCCTGGGGCAAAAGGCTGAAAAGCCCCTCTGAGGCCGCAGACCTCAGTTATGAGTTGCCATCATGAGTGACCATCACTCCCGGCCTCCTCAGCTCTTGTGTGCACCTGCAGACTCCCTTTGAACATGCAGGTGGGGGCCTCTGATTTCTTTGATACCTCCTATAGGGAACATGTAACGCTGCCTCCTGAATCTCAGAGCTTACACTAGGCTTACAATGTTTGTCAGAAATAGGGTAAAGAGGCACAAATCCACCTCTTGGAAAGCAAATGCTGCCAGTTCACTGAAACACATGGCCCTTTTACTTCCTCCATAAGAGAGTGCCTAGAACAGCTAAGCAAACTCAAAGGCAGGATACAAGATAAAGGCAGCTTTGAGAAGACGGATTTGAGGGTGTTTTTTTTCCATTGCTCCATTCTAGAAATAACAATCAAACCTCAGGAAGGGGTGAGGTGGTACCCCGTCATTACGGACTGTGGGTGTTGGTGCACAGATGCTATGGGGATATCCCTAACTGGGGCCTGGACCTGAGCTCGAGCATAAAAAGTCCCTCAGCAATGGCTCTGTACTTCCCGAGGAAGAAGTAAAAATGTTATAGGTCTCTGCAACAACGAGTGTTCACCTGCTTTCACAAGTCACCTCTTTACGTCCACATTCATGCCCACATTTCTTGAATGCAAGAAAGAATTAACATCCCTCTTTTTTCCATTGTTATGAGGAATTGTAACTGAACGATGGAGACAAATTCCTTCTGTCCCAGGTCCCAGAAAAGAGAAAGCCTTGGTACATCCATAAGCCGGGCACACCAGAGGGTGAATCTAGGGAAAAGGCACCAGCTGTTGTTTCAGAGCATCGGGACGAGGCAGGCTGCAGGTTCAAAGGACCCTGCAGATGTTTCTGGAAGGAAAGTGAGGAAAGAAATGTCTGTTAGCTGCGACTTCCCTTGGACCAGGATGCAAAAGGCATCGGCAAAATTTTCACTTGTTCTCTTGAGAACAGAGATTTATGAGAAGCTGCCCCCTGATTTAGTTCTGCTTTTCCCATGATTTCTCTGCCTCAGCTCGGGACGAGTCTGCTTCCAGCGAGGAATACAACTTACACAGATGAAGAAAACCCCCGATCTTCAACGGGCTGCAGCGCATTGCCATAATGCCGTCATAGCATGGCTTAGCCCCATCTATATAGGCAAGATCAAACAATATCCTGCAGAGTCAGGATGCTATTGCATTACAACATGATTCTTCCCCGTGACAGATTTGGCCAAAAGCCAGGCAACAAAATGGGTCTGCTCAGAGTGAATGGACTTGGAGTCATAGGCAACAGTTAGAGATTTATGCTGCTGTAGTTGCTTCAATCTCCAATGTACTAACATCAGAAATCAAACCAAGACCCTGTCCCCCAGTATTTCAGGGTTGCCCAGCCATCCGCAAACAAATGGTATGAACTTTGTGCCTTGTATGTCATCACTGTAGCTGAACATCTTGCATTTTTCTTTCAAAAATGTGTTGAGTAAATTAATCAATAATAATTAATATCAGTTAATATTAATATGCAGAAAATGGGGAAGGAAGAAATCCTTTGGGAATATCCCTGTGTGAGCATATCAAGAAATCACGCTATGCTCTCATTTTCTAATGTAACTGCTCGTTCAATGATAGTTTGATAGAAAGTGGCATAGACCTTTTTGGTGGCACTTTGCTGCCAAGGTGTTTCAACGATAGGGCATCAGCAGGAGGTAGCAGCATGAAGTACCAAACAATGCCACCAAATCCAGAGATTCTGTGAAGAGATTTTATCTGTCCTTCTTTATACATCTGTATGCTTGATTTTGGTTAGGAAGTCATGAATGTATTTATTGTTCCTTGCAATATGCAGGGTGAATCCATCAGTACTGTGGACTGGAGAGTAGAGAGTGAAAGAAATGAGCCTGTTTGGGCTTGGTGAATCCAGCAGGACTAGCAGAGGGACTGAGGCCCGTAATGCATCTGTATTAAAAGGCCTTGTGTCTGCTGCAATCTGAAATTTGCCAAATGTTTGCTGCATGCATGTAGGATTGAGTACAATTGAGTTTATGCCGCATACCCAGCCACCACATCTGAGATGGGTCACAGCATATGATAAGCTCAAACCCATTCCAAAAAAAAAAAAAAAAAAAAAAGCTAAAGGATTTACACAAAAATATAGACTAGCGTGGCCTGAATGAGTGCATTTGATTGGGTCAAGTGATGGGCTGCAAAATCTTAAACTGCTGCAACTCAAGTCCCAGCAATCATATGCCTAATATATTATGAAATCTGTGTCTATCCCAGTAAGTGAAATGAATTAGAGTCTGTCCACTGGTCATGAAGGGTCTTGTTATGGTTTGTGCTCTCATGACCGGGCTGGAGCCTGCAGCTGGTTCTGCCTGGTTTGGTACAGCAGACGTAGCCTGACATGCTGTCAGATGAGTGTTTTCAAATAAAAAAAAAAAAAGAAATTCCTTCTTGACCTCACAAAGCTGAGACCTCTGCAGGTGGCATTAAATGTCATCAGAGGAGAGAGCTCTCTCCGGTAAGTGCTTGCAGACTAGGGACTTGTTCAGTGTCATGTCCAGCAGGACCCTGAGTTCCAGCTGGATGGCAGATGGAGGGTGACACTTTTTACCACTGGTCACAGAACGTGACTATTTACAGAATCACAGTTTAAATAACTGTATCAGAGCATTTTGCTAAATTGTGTGTTTGCCTCCACAGACCATTGTGTGAGTTGCAGAGGGTTCTCCAAAAGGTTAATAAAACCAGTAATGTTTAACCTCTAGGAAGAGGCACATGCCAGGAGCACTGAAGATGTTTTTTAACAGCCAGAGCACTGTTATGTCCTCCAGCCACAGTGGGGAAAAGCCACTCACTAAAACATGGGAAGATGCGGTGGGGGGATGTCTCTTTAGCCATGATGCTCCTTGAAGGGTCAGTCCACAACATAACACAACAGCTCTGTAGGAAGCTGCTGTCTTCCACCGACTGTTTTCAAATCTTGGAGGGACCATTCAGCCTTCACACACACTCCCCTCCTGCCCTGACACGCTGTTCCCAGCTCGGGGGGTCAGAGACAGAGTGGCTGCCTGTAGCCTGCAGTGGTGACAGCGGGGTGGCAAGGCTTACAGCTCACCCTGACAGATGAACATGGACGTTCATGTTTCTTCTCATGGCATTGTTTCCACGCCTGTGTCTACCCAGAGAATTTCCTCTTCCCACGACCGGCGATGGAAAGACTTTCCCCCGCCATAGGCCAGCCAGTCAATATCACTTCAGACCGCAGCAGGCAGCAGCAGGAAAAGCTGAACTCTGCATTGGGGCACGGTAGCACTGCCAAATCTCTGTCGATTCACTGGTAGCTCTGATACGTCACCTACTCCTGTGACTGTGGTCAGGGAAAAGACCCCCTCATCGTCAAGGCTTCAGTTTGACAACAGGCATGAAAGAGCAGTGTCTTTGAAATCTGCCCTCATAACCAGAACAGAAAACAACGTTTTCAGTAAAAGATTAGGAAAGCAAGTTGAATCAGCAGGCTCTGCAGCCTGTCATCACTTACAGGTTTGCTTTGTTATCAGCACGTACATTCAAACGCATGTTTGCAAAAGGGCTGTGGCACAGTTGCCCTGTTCAAATCACAGACGAAAGCAAGAAAATTTTTTGGCTTGTGTTTGCCTGTGATGAGGTCTTTCCTTCTTTGTGTGCAAGCTGCTGGGGATCATTAGTACTCTCTGATATTGGTTATTTGTAAGCAGGCCTGATCTCTTCAGGTTCATTTCCTGCTCCTCAGTGTGACACTACTAGACATTTTCCCACACTCCAGATGCCTTACATAACATGGGGCAAAAATCTTCATCAACTACAGTGACCACCTGACCATCCAATAACCCAAACTCAGCTGTTGTACACTGCAACCCAACCTCTACCCAGGCCGCATGCTGAGAAAAGCCATGAAGGCCAGAGAGTTCCCTAAAGTGGGACTTGCACCCTTCCCAAGCCTAACAGTATATCCCAGGCAAGAAAAAATATGGGCAAATCCAGACTTCTGGGGCAGCAATTGATTGTTAGTGTCATCACATGAGACGTTGCCTTAGACAAGTGTGTTGGGTCCCATCTTGAGATGCACCATTCCTTTGTAAGGTCTGCAAGTCACAGACACATCACACAGCCACGCTGCTCGGCAGCCAGCTGGGTGGTGCACAGCACCCCACAAGTGTCAGGTTCACTCCTGATTTTTAGCTACTTTTGATGGAAATCACAGAGCTACTGCTCTGATGTGGGACTTTCAGAGAAAGGAGTAAGAGATACATGTGCCCTTTGATTTCTGAAAAATTTTCGTACAACATGGGCAGAAAACGGGCCTCCAAGTTGTATGAGTGCAGCTGCATCCCTTGGGGTCTCCTTGGGCAGTGGTACTCAGATTCCTGCAGGATGGTGACCCATCTCTCACTGAGCCGGTGGTGGTAGGGAGAGGTTGTCATTTTAATAGTATTCATCTTCCTACCACTGAGCTGCAACATGAATCATGTTCTTGGGAAGTGAGCAAGAGACCATGTAATTGTTTAGGTAAAGTGGCAAGTTTGGGTGAACTGGTTGGTAAGTACCAGCAACAGACAAAAGAGCACCCTAAAAATGAAAAAAGGGGTGTCCTGAGCCCCCATCTAAATCTCATACAGTCTAGGAAAGTCTCACTCTTTTTTTTTTATTTCAGCTAATGGAAATTTCACTTCAATGAAAACTGAAATTTCATTTCAGTGATTTTTTTTTTTTTAGTACAAACAAGCACTTTAGAGATCCCTTTGTCTTCATTCCCATGCGGCAGCTGAGGATGACTGCACTGCCTCAGCTGGCAACGCTATTGGGAGGACAACCCCAAACACCAGGCTGGCTGGGGCCAGGGCAATGCTGCAAGCAGGCTGTGACCGACTGCGCCACTTCAGTGCCCTGCCTAGGCAGCAGGGCGACTAATAAAAGCAACTGCCTCCAACCAGTCGTGGAGGCTTCTAAAAACCACTATTCTGTCCAGTTTCTCCATCTGACGGCAGATGGGAATGCACAGGGGTATGTCCCCATCCTGTGAGCAGCCCATTGGAGGTGAGAGTCCCGACATCTTCCCATGTGGGGAATTGGTCCTCTTCAGGGACGGTTGGGCTCTCCAGACTGGTCAGGATCAGCCCTGCCAGGAGCTGAGTAGTAGTGACATAGTGTGGATGAACATGTGCCAACCTTGAGCTGCCTGGCTCTGGTCCGCTTAGTTTACTAGCATGGTCATTGTTTGTAGATCTGTCTTTCAATTGCATGTGCTCTTTGTTTTATGCGGTGTTATCTATGGATCCTACACAGAATATAATGCTGCTATTTAAAAATAACATTGAATCGTTCTCAACTGGGCTCTCACTACTGTCACATTAGACTATAGGCATGTGATTAAGTCATTTCTCTTAAATTAGACTTCACAAAAGAAACCTCTCACTGACCCGCTTTTACTTCTACTCCGTGCTGGTTACACATTAAAACTCATTACTTCAAACTGTCCTGAAGGGCATTTTTGCTGACAATCATAGTCCATTCTAGCCAGGAGTTCTGGACACATCCAAATGTGCATGACTTTTTTCTAGTCTGAACCTGTCTGCTATTAACTTCTAATTATTGCTTCAAGTTATGGCTTTATCTGCTATATGAAAGAGAAACTGTTGGAAAGTTTCAATTTTGCAAGAGTGATTTCATTTTAAAGACCAGTGGTTTTCTCCAGATCCTGTAAAGCTTCATTTATAAATAAACTTGGTTTTAAATGCCCAGAACACTGGCAGCCTCTAAAATGGTTCTGTATATAGTGAAAACAACCACAGAGTTTTAGGTTTGTCTGCACCTAGTCTTCATGAGCCTCAAACTGCCCACGACATTTATATTAAAATCTGCAAGTGTATTTTCAGTTGCTGTAAAATCATAATTTAGGGCATGATTCCACTTTCACTTACACCCATATCAGTTTCTGTAACTCCCCCCTTCCAGCAGAGTCTGCTAGATGAGGAAATAGGTGTGGAACACACCTGACTTGTCAGTTCAGTTGTTGGTAGTTTCATGGAGTTTATGGATGGAAGGAACTGCTGGATCGCTTAGTCAGACATCCTCGTTATGGAAATCCATTCAGTTATTATTGTACTGGGTCAAATAAATGGCACTGAACTAAAATGTAGCTTCCAAAAAAGCATCCAGAGGATTTCAAAACATAGGAATCCACCACTCCCCTTCATTGTTCAGACAACTGTTAAAGAAAGGTCACTATTAAATGTGCCTGCTGTCTAGCTTGAATACGTCTACCTTCCACTCCTAGATTTCACTGTTACATGAAAAAGATCCTTATTATCTCTCATTTTCTTACTAAGACAACTGTGCATTGCAAACAGTTTACCTCTTGCTTTTCTTTTTGATAAGCTCTGCACAGTAGTTGATCCGCAGTAAAAGAATGTGTGTGAATCCTTACCTTAGAGAAGATGTGAGATACGAGCCCTTCAGCGTGGATGGGCTCCGCCGCCTCAGCTTCACTGAAGAACCAGCTCTGTTTGTATTTTCCTGGCAGCAATGCTACCGAGGTTGCTGTTTAGGGCAGTCCCGCTGCCAGCTACCCACCGGCTGCTCCTTTCCACCCACGAACATCCCCGTTCCCCTCGCCCTGGACAGCCAGTTCATACATGCACATGGGAAATGGCTTTCATGTTTTGCAGCTGTCTTCAACCCAGATCGGTTCAGAAGCAATCAGTTAAACACTGCAAACTCTGCTGGCCCAAGCGAGGGAGCAGGGTCACATGTGTGTATGTGTGTGTGTGTATGTGTGTGTGTGGTGTGTGTTGGGGGTGGGGGAGGATTGACACATTTAAGGGTGATAGAAAAGAAGAGGCAGGAAAAATGCACATGGAGCCATCACCTCAGGATAAAAGCACGTACTCAATAGTTGCTGGAGAGTGGCTAACATGTCATCAATTCATCCCCTAATTTGCTCTGCAGTAACCAATTTATTTAACCATAGCCTATGTCAAACTCCCCCTCTGTCAAACAAACCCATTGCCTCATTAGAAAATTAAGTCAGGTTAGTTCATTAAGATCATTCTCCTACTGCTGGTGATCATCTATGCCTGTGGACAGTGACAGTCAAGAAGTCCCTTTTCCTCACTACTTGTGATTATAAATCCCAATTAGAAAACAGGATTGTTTGATAAGGGTAACCATGTAGACGTAGCACAACATATAAACGTAGATGTGGTATACTTCAAATTAAAAACATCTACATCTGTTTTCTATAGCACTGCGTGGATTGACATTAATCATATCCTCCTACTTTTAATTCCTTCCTGGTAGGCGAACCTAGCTTCAGCGACCTACGTTATCCCGCTTGCCCTGACAGCACAATCACACAACATGAGCTATGGCTGAGAAGGAAGTAGCTGTGGACATGAGAGACTCACCACTCCCATTATGTCATTTTCTAAAACAAAGTTTCAGTGTGATTTAAGTGCTGCTATTGCTGCCCCTGTAATACAAGCAGGACACAAAGATTTGTGCCTCACCAGACTCTGTCTCTTGATCCCTGTTCAAACCTGAAGAGCATGGGATTAAGCCAATGGGATACTGTGTATTTCCAGAGTAATATACAATGATCAGTAGAGGAGACCTGCAGCCTCAAAATTTAAACTATTAAAAAATTGAATACAAAAAAAAAAAAAATTGTTCATTTGTAACAAATGCTCATTTGAAACAGTTCATTTGTAACATTTGGTTACAAAAAGAAGAAAAAAACCAAACAAATCCACCCCCTCCCCCAAACTTCATTTCAGAAATGATCCTAGATGTGAAGTCCCCTGTGTAGGACATACGTGTCCCTGAATCAAGACAAGGCAAACAAGTGCCCAGGGAACCTAAGAGAGACTGGCAGCAACAGCTCTCCATGGCACAGCTTTAGCAGTAGCCACGTTCAAGCATGGACTTGGGACAACTGTGTTACAACTTAATCCTCTCTCACCTCTGGCAGCACCAGAGGAAGTCTGATGTCAGGAAATCATGCTTTAAGACTCACACAGACGTCGAGGACTTGGTTACATGTGTGATGGTAGTGGAGCTTGGTGATCGCTCCCTGCCTGGCTAAATGACAAATGTTCACCACATTCTAAGCCTGGTTTACACTAGATATTTGAGTGGTAGGAAGGCTAGTGTGGGCAGGGGTTTCAGTAGCCCTCTTGACATCCTTCTACCCTCTGGCCCTCCTTGGAGCAAACACTACAATTTGGCCCTTGCCTGACGAGAGAGACGTGCTGGGCCCTGTAGCAGAAGGTTCTGTAACACAGACCATTTGGAGGTGGTTGGAGTATGGGAACGGTGCTGCCTAGGGAGGAAGGCCTGGAATGGAGGAATGCCTGAAAGCCCTGTTAGACTTCATGCTTGCTAAGGCCATGTTGCGCTTCCACGAGGACACTAAACCATCATAAACCAGATTGCTGCCATAAGCAGTTGTCCTGCCTTCTCCCTGCCCAAGTTACCTGATCTTACTTTTTTGCTACTCCCTGTCCCCAAACAGCTATTTTCTAGCCTAGGTCAGTTCTCCTGACACAGGGAAAGGGACAGTGAGGAGGCAGGAATGAGGAGCCCAAAGCAGGAGGAGGGGGAGAGAGCTGCTCTCCCTGGCACTGCCAGGTTAAAACAGCCACAAAACTCTGGCTTAAACTAGAGGCAGACTTGTTATTTGAGGCAGAGCAATTGCTCAAGGAGCTCGGCTTTGATGCACATCCTAAAACCACTCTTCCCCTTGGCAGCAGTTGAGCACACCTGAAAATCCGACCACTGCCCCGACATACACAAAAAACCTGCAGTCTGGGTAACCACCGACTTCAAACCATTTCTTGCGCATGAGAAGCCCTCAGAGCACCGCAAAGTTTTCCCACACCAGAAGGTAATGGTCGGCGATAACTCGGCACGGAGTCATCACCGGGTTTCCCAATGGTGTCTGGACGTGGTCCCCTTTGTGGTCTCGATGCCTCCAAGCAGCGACCTTTGTGGTCCTTGAGAAAACAGAACAGGGGAATGAAAACGGGATCGCCTCCATCCTCCCCCGGAGGGTCCCTGCCAGGGCACGGCGGGACAGAGCGGCATCCAGCCCGGCTCCGCGCACCGGCCCCGCTCCGCCAGCGCATCCCAGCTCTGGGTGTTACCAGCTCCCCGTTGCTCCTCTCACTTCAACAGTGCCACCTAGTGCCTTTTTTAAATCATTTCAAGTGGAAACGTGGGCTCGAAACCGGGGAAATCCGCCTTTGAGGCAGAGAGGAGTTACAAAGGGAAGGAGCCCGTCCGTGCTGTGTAACGGTGCGGGCAGGCGGCAGGCGGTGGGGTGTGCTGGTAACTGCTGATGCCCCTGGCTGACTGTAAACCATCAATAAAGCATCGAGTGAACATTTCTGGTTTAAANCCCATCATAAAACACTCAAGTGAAAATTTTTGTTTTAAAAAAAAAAAAAAAAGAAAAAGAAAAAAAACCCAAACACACCACAATTTTCCAGTTCTTAAATTGTCTAACGTGCTTTCTGGCTTGTTTTAATGCAAGTGGCATGGGTATTAATGACAGTGGGAGCTTCCTTGGGTAGGTACTACAGCAAATGTTTCCGAGAGTGAATGGGTAAAGCAGGGTTGGAAACTGCAAAGTTCATCCATTCATAGAGGCAATTCCCTTATTAATAAAAACCAGCAGCAGCAAAAACTGTCCCAGCCGAATAGTGGCTTTGGGAGGGAGTCCCACAGCCCAAGCCTAGAGATGCAGGGAGAGGGGAAAGTGGGGGTTTCCTCCTAACTGCGGGGCATGAAGAGGAAATCAGGTGATGGCAACATATGTGTATTGCATTTCTCTGCAAAATTTGCAACTTATCTAATTGAATTCCTGCCGCTGAACTAGTCCTTGGCTGAGATCATTTCAATGGGCAGGGTTGGTTTCTTTTTTTTTTCTCCTCCTTACAGGAGTTCCCTCCCCTCCTTCTTCCCATCCTCCGCCTATTAAAACAACTCAAGTCTCACTTGTTAAAAGACCCCATAACGTGGAGGAGGCAGAAAAGCAGCAGCAGCGGGAAAGAAAAAGACGTCTGGAAAATATTACCCGTTTGCTGCTGCTGCTGCTGAGAAACCTCATTGAAACAGTTACTCGGTCAGCAAGGCATCACCAAAGAGACTTTATCTGATGCTGTACATCTCTCAAACTTTCAGACGCTGCCTTGCAACTTCTCCAGGCTCCTGGCTAGCCGGGTTTGAAATAAGATCTTCAGCTTCGACCACGAGAAACTAACTCCTAATTTATTACTTCTAACTTTTTTTATTATTATTATTATTTGAGAAAAAAAATCCCACAACTTTGAGCTAGAAACTGAAGCAGAGAAAGACAAATACATGGTAATTGTGAAAACACGTGGGAGAAAATGAGTAGGACTGAATAGCCTTAAACGATTTTTTTTNAAACAAAAAAACAAACCAAACCAAAAGCCTAACCAAACCTAAAACTAAAATAAAATCGAGCAACAGGTTAGGCAGCCCAGCGGGAGAGGCGAGACCTGCCCGCAGCCCAGGCTGGCTTCTCCCCCGGCCCTCCCCTGCCTCNTATCTGATGCTGTACATCTCTCAAACTTTCAGACGCTGCCTTGCAACTTCTCCAGGCTCCTGGCTAGCCGGGTTTGAAATAAGATCTTCAGCTTCGACCACGAGAAACTAACTCCTAATTTATTACTTCTAACTTTTTTTATTATTATTATTATTTGAGAAAAAAAATCCCACAACTTTGAGCTAGAAACTGAAGCAGAGAAAGACAAATACATGGTAATTGTGAAAACACGTGGGAGAAAATGAGTAGGACTGAATAGCCTTAAACGATTTTTTTTTTTTTCATTTTTAATTATTTTTTATTTCTGAGCGTCTCAGTAAGTCCCTGAAAAGTGCGATTTGATCTTTTACCTCAAACTTGGAAACTGTTCAGCGGGAGCAACGGTACGTGAGACCACACAGCTGGCTGGAGCCCCTCTATGACCAAAGGACAGAAGGACAAACAAGGTAGGTGATTTATGATTACGCTTCTGTCACCTCAAGAGCAGAAGACCCCCCCTCCCAACCCCACTACTCAAGGGAGGAAGGCTGAAAGAGATCCCCCAAACACGAGCGGGGCTGGGGGAGGATCTTACCGGCTCTACGCTACACCTATTTCAGCAATGAATAGGACCGCAGTGAGGATGAATGAGGTTTTCAGCTTCAACCCCTCCTCCGTGTAATCCGTTTAAGATATTGCTGAGCTCTACGATTTGGAAAAGGGGAAGGAAAAAAAAAAAAAAAACCAAACCAAACCAAAAAAAAAAAAAAACCAAAACAAAAACCCAACCAAACCCAAA